>QKWP01000241.1:162814-208714 GCA_003550325.1 Gigaspora rosea
GGACTTTGCAAGAAGTAGCAAATATAAGCGAATATAAACGAATATAAGCGAATATGAGCGAATATAAAGAATATAATAGTTTATTTTTTTTGTTTTCATTTTTTTAATTTTTTTTGGTTTCGTTTTTTTTGGATTTATTTTTTTTTGTCATTTTTTTTATAATAATATATTATATGTAATATTTAAAATATAATATATAATAAAAAAATAAAATTTTATATTAAATAGCGAAAACTTGTGAATATTGTATATTTAATAAATTAAAATAATATAATAATAATAAATAAATAAAAATTTATAGTTAAATTGCGAAAACTTGCGAAACCCTGTAAAATGTTCAAAAAGCATGATTATGTGAATATAATAATTATTAATTGATATCATATCAGATATATATCGATTAATATCAATTAATATCGATATATATCGATTATTATTATTATCGATAGAAATCGGCAGGGGTGATGGGTAATCGATATATATCATAGAATTCGCTATATATCGATCACTACCATGATCATTAGTAATCGGCAGGGGTGATTAGTATTGATAACTAGCATTATTGATGATTAACGAATTCGCTATATATCAATCACTATCATGATCGTTAGTAATCAGCAGGGGTGATTAGTATCGATAACTAGCATTATCGATGATTAACGAATTCGCTATATATCAATCATTATCATGATCGTTAGTAATCGGCAGGGGTGATTAGTATCGATATATAATTACTGGTTAGTAATCGATATATATCGGTCTATTTTTTTTGCTGATGTATGAATTAGATAAATTGATAATCATCTAATCTAAAAATAGATATGGACAAGTTTACATACAAAATCTGGTCTATTACTATACTATAGATTGTTCTTCACTATGCTCTGGACAATAAAAACTACTTTTTGTTTAATAATCAATTTTGAATAGCTAAAGAGCAATAGATTATCAGTTAACAAATATTAAATAATCTTCTATAATCATTTGAATTTGAAATGCCCCAATGACCAGTCACTAGTTATTTGGGTCATTTGGGTTATTTCAGGTTATTTATTATTACTGCCCCTTCTAAAGGGTAGAAGGAGTAGTGTAAAACAATAATCAACTTGGTCTGGCCTAATTATAAGTAAAGTCCTTTTAGCCCTTCATTTTAATTTTAATCATTGTAAATTATTTAAAAACTAGCCAACATAGTCTAGAAATTTTAATCAGTGTTACCTAGAAATATGGTTTAACATGCACATTAATGCGTATTAATGCACATGTTTCAGAATCATGTGTATTTTATCCTATCAAAATTTTATATATGATTCACATTACCTATACTCATCAAAAAATGTAGATCATTCTGAAATTTTTATCAAATTTGGTCATGTTCCTTGCATATTATTGGTCAAAAATTTATATCAACTAAGAAATATTCATATTTATTCCAAAATTTAAGAAAATAATTAACTTTAACCTTTAATACTTCACAAAATAATAAATTACAAAAAAAAATAAGCCATAAATCTTAAAGTGAAGAATCGAATTTACTATTTTTATGGTTTATATTTTCAATACTGCTTAAATTAAAAAACAAGATGCTATTTGAATTTATATGAATTTTCTTTAATAACTATAAGTGACATGAACCAAAGAAAAATTAATGTATATATAACTTAGGCCAGAGAGTGTATTGTCAGTCAGAATTAAGGAATATGAATGCAAAAATATCAGAAATTTCCAAAACAAATGAATGAATATAAAGAAGAGCAGTAATATTTGAGAAAGTATCCAATATTTTTTGAAGGGAAAATACAAATTCCAATATTTATATTATGAGATATCAAGAACATGTAATTATAAAAATGTGCATTTTTCCCATCACCAGTTGCCTTTTCCACGAAAGCTGTTTGGTAATGATGTGATTGGTTTCACATTACTGAAGCTGGTTTAGTTCAAATGTCTTACTAATGTAGTATAGTTAGATGTCGTTCTATTGCGCCATACAAACTCTAATAAACAGAGTTACAAATTCTATCACTCAAAATGATTTAAGTAATGATGATTCAAGTTCTAATGAAGATGGTGACAACAGTACAGACCAATTGTTGTCAAATATCCCAATTTCACTTAGTAGGCCAGCAAGTACCTCATTTAAATCTCCAACAGCAGTTACCTCCTCCAATGCCATATGTACAATAAGGACCTTCTCCAAATTTACCACAGCAATTACATCCTCCGATACCTGTCAACCAGGAAAGCGTGCTAATGTAATTCCTCCTATACCTGCACATCCAGGATTTCGATCAATGCATCTCCTTTAGCACCTGGCCAATTTCCATCAAACATGAGTCCACTTCACTTGCATATGCTTCCCAGTCTGTTCCTACTTTTTGGTACAGGTTTTTCACTTAAGAGACAATCCCAATTTTACAGCAACAGAACTCAGATGATGATTTTAATGGTATTAAATTAGTTTGAAATTTATGAATGAATGCTTGCCAAACCATATTCATTATTATAGACGAAGAAAAGACAACGTATTGCTGAAGCTGAACAGACACGAGTACATGCTGATAATTCTGCTTCTGTTAATGATTCCCAGTACGTAAAACATGGTATCAAATGTGAAAGGGAACATTAAAGACAAGATGTGCATACAGAGCCGAAGGTGTTCATAAATACATATAAGTTTAATTTTTTACCTAAAATTAAATAATATTAATTATAAACAAATTTAACTAATAGTTCATCTCACGACGCTGTTTCTATGAAAACTTTGCAATCTCTTAGTATGTGTCTGCTGATGTTGGTGAATTGTTAGTTGATGAATTGATAAAGCTTGACAAGTAAATTTATTTTCTGAAATATCTGTAGTTTTTTTAGATATATTAATTTTCTTTTATTACCCATTCATTAATTCTTTACCGAAACTTTTGAAGATTGGATGTATTTATATCAAGAAATTTAAAAACTGGTTCGCACATTTTTTTTAAAAAAAATATTATTAAAATATTGAATTTTATTATAAAAATAATTAAATTTTAATTGTCATCATCTCTAGTAATTTTTAAAATATCATATTAGATAACTAATTCAAGGCGTGTAATTCCTTGTTGGAAATAGCGATACCCAAAGTTCATCTGTAACCAAAGACAGACTACGTAATAGTAAGCTGATAACTGATAGATAAAAATTTTACATGCATTTTAACATAAAATATTCTATTAGTTAAGGCCACCAATGCAAAGTTGATATTTCGTTTTATATTACACGACGACCCATTTTTTCAATTTTTCAAGCATAGCAGAAGTTCGTTTGATTGGTTGTTAAGATACCCCGGAAAAAATGTCGATCATACCCCGGATAGAGTACCGGACAAAAATTTTATAACTCTCGAACTTTTAAAAAATTTGTCAATACACTCTAAAGACATTATAAATTTACAATATACTAATTCAGTTTTGTATTAACAACTTTAATTTGAATTTTACAAGGGTTTTGTTATTTTTTTCACAATAAATACATATAAACTTCTACTAAATAACGCGTACGCGACCATTCCTAACACTACTATTACTATCACTTATTGTGTTATAAACGTCATATTCACAAACTATACTTGTACTAAATAAGTTATAATCAAAAATATTAAAATATGGTTTAGAATAATAGTTTAAAATTATACTTTTCATAAAAAACACAAACAAACTAGTTGAAGCAGAGTCTTACAATTTCAACTCACTAGTTGTTAGACCGCCGAACCACCTTCCGACCTTTCAAAACATTCACCTCTCATCTAGTTTTTGGAACTACTGCATCTTATTGCATCTCAGGTTAAAAAACAATAAGTTTGAAGGTAAACTACCAACGACTAAAGTTGGTTGTTACGTTTTTGTAATACAAAAAAAAAGTTTCATATGACACGACGATTTTTACTATTAAAAGTACTTTAAAAATTACAATTGACTATATAAAAAAAAGATCGTCGCCAATCATATTTATCCTAATAACAGCCAATCAAAACGACTTCTGCTATGCTAATTTTTCAATCAATATATATATATACTAGTGCGACGGGTGGCGCATTCGCGCTACCCATCTTATTCAGCATTTTTAAACTATATAGACTACTCAAAAGATTAAGACTACATTATTTAACATTACAATTATGGTTTTCTAATATGATTACTGTAAAAAATTTTGTTATAAACTAAGTCACAAATATGGTATATATAATAGTAAGCTTTATTATAATTGATATGATTTAATCATTAGCTACTGTATTGAATTCTATTACAGGCTCATTTGCTGCTTCGATTACAACAGTATATGATTAAGGTGGAGTTAGCTCGCATTGGAATAATTGTAATTTCTATCATAAAGAATTCAGTTACATATACTTTCCTGTTATTCCTAAAGACAGTAAATATGTTTAGGTTAAATTAATTGTGTTTGAAGTAATATCAATAATAAAATACTATAAAAATCTGTTACAAAACTTACTATTCTGTTGACTAAAGTGTATGGTTGAATTGGTTTGTATCGTGAATTCTATCGTGATCTCTACAGTGGGTCGATGAAAATTCTGTTACTGCACTTGCTATTTTGGTGCTATAGTATTTAGTTACATTTGTAATAGAACTGTAATATAGTTAAAGTTGGCTGTTATGTACTGAAATAATCTTGTTTTTTACCATCTGTTACTGTGAAAAATTTTATACAAAGCTTACCTACTCTGGCTATGTAAAAATTCTGTAAGGCCATGCCAAATTAATTTTTGCATTGCATAAGGCCATGCAAAGTTAATTTTTTGTTTTGCGTGACCTGGTGTTTCAAAATCCTGGTCGGCAGGTCGGATTATTATTATTATTTTTTTTTTTTTTTAAAAAAAACCAATTTCAGCGTGGCCTAAATTAATGTCTAGGGTCACGAAAGTTAATTCTTTTGTTTGCATAACATGGAATCAGAAAAATTTTTTTATTGGACCTATTGGGTAATTCTGAACATTAAGGGTGATACTGGAGAAAAAATTTAAATGCTAAACATGGAATAATTGGCACAATAATGAACTTTTTAAAAAAAATTTTTCTTTTTGAAAAATTGGGTCAGTAGGTTATGCAAAACGAAAATTTAACTTTGCATGGCTTACTCGTCCCAATTTTTCAAAAAAAAAACTTTTTTAAAAGATTTCAATTGTCCCAATTATTCCGTTTTTGCTTTAAATTTTTTTTCTGGCATTGCCCGATAGCGACTATAATTTTCTGGAATCATTAATAGATCTGCAAAAAAAGTACAAAATATGTATATGCAAACAAAATGAGCATATTAATTTAATGTAGATTAAAAAAAAATTTTGACTCAACTGAGATTTGGAACACCATGTTATTCAAAACAAAAATTACTACCATTTTGGCGACTGTAGTATAGCTTAGTCTGCATTACAATTGTCTTGATTTTTAGGCCATGCAAAGTTGATCCTTCCTTTTTTTGGATTTTAATTGTGCCAATTCTTTTTTTGATATTTATTTTTTCATCTAATGTTACCCAATAAAGATTTTATTTCCCATATTTGTTTGATAGACTGACGAAAAAATATGATTGTTGGCCCAATTTGTTGATTCTTTACTATGCAAAATAAAAAATTTTACATAACTTTAGTAGACATGAATATTATTCTATCAATTTATAGTAAATTAAAAATTAAAAAAAAAAAATCTGACCAACCAATCTAAGTTTTCATGTCTATTAAGATTATGCAAGGTTAATTTTTTCATTTTGCATAGCAAAGAATCAAAAAATTGGATCAGTCCCATTGGGTGACATCAGATGAGAATAGCAAAAAAAAAATAAATGTTAAAAATCGAACAATTGGCACAATTGGATCTAAAAAAAGAAAAAAAAATTCAAAATATTGAAAAAAAATGGGTCAGTAAGTAATACAAAACGAAAAATCAACTTTGAGTGGCCTTTAAATTATGGTAAAAAAAAAAATTCTGTCACAAACCTATTCGATGCATAATATATGGGTTTGCCAATTGTTCGATTTTTGACATTTATTTTTTTCCACTATTCTCTTCAGATTCCATGTAATGCAAAACGAAAAATCATCTGTGAGACTTATCATTGAGTTAGTTTGATTGAAGCAATTATTTCTTTCATAAAGAATTCTAGTTATGGCTTAGTTTGCGTTGGACTATTATGCTTTCCATCGTAAGTTACTCTAATATCAACAAAGTGCGCATAACGAACAAAAGTCAATTTTTAAAAAATAAAAGATAACTGAAAACGTGAATAAGAATAACTGACCATTTCAATATTCTTGCTACGATTCATCGATTTATGCGAACGATAAATCAGCGATGATCACTAACCTTATAAGGTTAGTACTATAAATGCTGATTAATCGAATAATTAAAAAATTTCGTGACAACCTCCAAAATTTGACAATCATGCGGACGATCAAGAATGTCGTAATAGTTACACATATTGAGAATGTCGTAATAGTTACATTTATAGAGAATATCGTAATAATTACCCTTCCAATTCACAGGTAGCCAATCAAAAACGTTTAAACGGACAAACTCAGAATTAGGTGGTATAGATAGATATTCAATTGTTCCAATTGGTCAATTTTTGACAATTATTTTTTTCCTCTATTCTCATCCGGTGTCACCTTAATTTTCCGTAATTGGTCGATAGGACTGACGTGCTGCCAAAATTAACCTTGCATAACTTTAGATGTGAACATTATCCTATTAATTTGCAGTAAATTATTAAAAAAGATCCGATCGACCAACCCAAGTTTTCAAATTCCACGTAATGCAAAACGAAAAATCAACTTTTGCGTGGCCTAATACTATTATAAAATTATAGATTAGCAATATCTCGAATATCTTGGTGTTATGAACTGTCTGATTCGAGACTCGAGACCATACCCTATTTTTCTTTAAAGGTTTGATTATTTATTCTATTTTTTCAGTATATGTATTATCATACAATATCAAAAATTAAAATATTTATGCAAAATATTAAACTTTATGAGCTAAGAACATTATATTTAACAAAGACAAAGGCGACTATAAATTGCCTACGACTCTTTTCGCAGGCTATGCCTCTGTCTACTTTGGAATATTTAAACTTATCATACTGTTCCTAGGTTGGAGGGAGGACTGTTTTGGTGGACCTGCAACGTAAATACCTATATTAAAACATAAATTTTAATAAAATCTTCAATTATATGAAGCCGATATTATTTTTTCGGTTTATTATAACAATCTTCAACGCCTCAATCTTGATAGTGTATAATTAACACCATCGCTTGTACCGGTAAAACCTTCGAATTTTCGAAATTTAAAAGTATTGTATCTATCTAGGATCAACTTTGTGATCAAGATGTGATGAAAACTATACTCAATTTAAAAACATGATTAAGATTAGATTAATAGAAATTATCGGCATTGGACAATTTTGATAGAAATGGATGGTCAAAGGCGAGAAAAGTTATTGTCTTGAACTTTTAATTGATAGACATGTTTAAAGTATTAAATAGTATTAAATAATAACTTTACGTTTATAGAGTTCAAATCTCTTAACTTCATTAATTTCCGAATCGAGAAGAAGAATTGGACGATATATCGCAAGTTTTTTGGCAAATGTTAGTTGGTTTTTAGCATTGCTGTTTTGTTTAAGGCGTGGTTTCGATCTTACTATATGTCCTTAAAGAATTACCATTGATAAGGATGAACTTAACTGGCTTTAAAAATATAACCGACTCTGGAGTTATGCATCTTGCAGGAACTAAGAAACTTTAATTTAATGAATGATTTTTATTTTAATTAATTATTTCAAGTTATTGAAAGTGGCTTCTTTTATCTCTGTCTTACTTTATTATCCTTGTCTAGTATGAAATTGACTGATGTTAGAATGTCTGCCTAAAAGGTATTTAATGTTGTAAAAATTTTGTAAAGTTATCATCATAAGATTCACAACCATTAATATTTATATGCATTCGTAAATTTGGAGAATTTAGTTGAATTATATCTGGATCGAACCTTAATTATGGATTCGGCATTGTTTATCTAGACGCTATCTGCTATTTGATTCATAATACATTTTATTTATTACAAATATTTAATATCATACAAAAATTTT
Source organism: Gigaspora rosea (assembly GCA_003550325.1). Lineage (NCBI taxonomy): Eukaryota > Fungi > Glomeromycota > Glomeromycetes > Diversisporales > Gigasporaceae > Gigaspora > Gigaspora rosea. Next base: position 170,954 of record QKWP01000241.1, read on the forward strand.
ATTAATATCCTGATAAAAATTTTTAAATAGGTCTGCGCGAACTTACTCACCTTAGTTTAAACAAAACACGTATCAAGGAATGTATCATTATATAAAATCCGTAAATTTACATTTGCCAATATGAAATTAAAATAACTTGACGTTGGATATACGCGTGTTACTGATAAAGTAGTAAGAGAATTAAGAGGTAAATATCTTTTCAACGCATGTACGACTTTCTCATAATCAAATATAGCATTTATTAATTTTTGAATTGATATAATTTTTATATAGGCTTACCGCATTTGTCCTTCTTGAATTTGGATTTTACTCAGGTATCTTTGTCGTGTCGTAATATTTTAGCTGGTGAGAAAAAATCAAACTTTTAAATCGTTTATGTAAAAATTTATACTGCAAAATTTTAAACAATATTTCTTTTATTCTTTAGATATTCCTTCACTTCAACCAGTTCCCCTTAATGGAATTGCCAAAGAAGTTTGCGAGGATGAATATTATGATGTTTAAAAAAGCCTATACGTACTTGGCATGTTGAAATTCTCTGGTCATATGTACAAATACTAAAGTATATATTTAATAAAGTTCATTTGATTGTATTAGACTTTTAGCAGCCTTCTGCAAATAAAGTATTATTCATTTACTTGCAGCAAGAATATGCTATAACTTTTTTGTGACGATCCCTCTGTCTTTAATAAATTTCAACAAGTTTATTATCCATTCTATAAATCTATTACGAGGCATCTCCAAAATTTCGATAATACACTACAGAACCGGTCCAGTATTAAGCAATACTAGCCATCCCAAGTCTACAACTAAATTATTGGCTGGACATTTTTTGTTCAATAAATGACTGTGACTTCATTAATAAAATTATGGTTTTGTTGCACTAAAATACAAATATGCATGCATACATACGTGAAAAACTTTTAAAGTTACATTTTTGACACAACAATTTAGGAAACTAATGAGCTAATCAAAAATGTAACTATTGACGTAGCTTTTGTATCACTTTGAACAACATTAAATGTCCTCCGTTTTCAGACAATTAAGGTTTTTATTTAGAGAATGAATTTTTTCTCTTTCTTTAAAAAAAATGGACTCTAAACAACTTCGCACACTTGGTTACAATTATGAACTTGGTATTGGTGTTGAGAAAGACGAAAAGAAAGCTTTTGAATATTATATGAAAGCAGCGGAATTAGGAAATCCAACTGCGATGCAAGATGTTAGTCTTTGTTATTATTATGGAATTGGAGTAGAAATAAATTATCAGAAATCATTTGAATATTGTAAGAAATCTGCTGATTTGGGTAATGCAATGGGAATGTCTAATGTTGGTGACCATTATCAACATGGACAGGGAGTTGATCAAGATTATAATAAAGCATTTAAATACTTTGAAAAAGCTGCTAATATTGGGAGTTCAAAATCGGCAATGTATAATGTTGATAACTGTTATCGAAATGGTATCGGCACAAAGAGGGATATTCAAAGTGCAAATTATTGGTTCAGAAAATATAAAAGTCTTTTGAAAACTAATAGATCACCCGATCATATCAATCCTGAACTTAAGAGAATATTAGACGATGAGAGATTTAAATTATCTTGGATTGATTATAATGAGATTAAAGTCATCAAGGAGTGTGGAAAAGGAGGATTTGCAACTGTATATTGGGCATGTTGGCATGATATGATTAATAGTTCGTGGTTAGATGTTGCTCTTAAAGTGATTCATAATTCAAATGAAAATGTGCACGAATTTATCCAGGAATTGAAAAATCACTGTGAAATTGGTTATGAGAATCCTTCGTTCTTGGAATGTTCTGGAGTGTCAAGAAATGATTATGGAGATTATATCATTGTTATGGATATTGCACCAAAAGGTTCGTTACGACAAAACCTTGTAGAAGTATCACAATTGGAATGGAAGGATAAATTGAATATCTTGAACGGTATAGTTATTGATCTTGAGTCGATTCATTCGCAAGAACTCGTTCACAGAGATTTACACAGCGGGAATATTTTACAAGGAGATGAATTGCAACATGCATATATCACAGATCTTGGACTTTCTAAAAATGAAAAGGAAGGAAAAATTTGTGGTATTCTTCCATATATAGCACCTGAAGTTTTAGTTGGTCAACCATATACTAAAGCATCGGATATTTACGGTCTTGGAGTTATCATGACAGAGATTTCGACCGGACAAAGAACATTTGATGGAATTCCGTTTGATGATTATCTTGTAACAAGAATTATCGATGGATCAAGACTTAAATGTTTAGGACCTGATTGCTATATTAAATTAGCTACGAAATGTATGGATAAAGATTTTAATAAACGACCTACTGCAACTGAAATAATCACACGATGGTTAGATGAAATAGATCAGGAAGACGATAATGAAATCAAAAAACAAATTTTTGAAGATGATAAGATTAAACCAGAACCGATTAAACAAATACATTCGCTTGATGTATATACTAGTAAGATATATGAAACCAAAAAATTTTCCGATATATCAGTAAACCGATAAGTATTGTAGAAAATTTCGAGTAATTTCTCCAATTTAGAATTAAATTAAACTAGCGTCATCAATTACATTTAAATAGGGTAAGAAATAACTTTTTATAAATCTAGTTAATCAACTCGTACAAATAAGAAAATAAACGGTATTTTGGTTTATACGGTTGTAAATACTATTATTAAGGCGCCTCAATCTATGAGTCAAAGAGTATCGGAAAATAAATTTTATTTAGCGCAAAATATTTTAAATTGATAAATCGTGTTTATCTTTAATATGATTATGCGTAACTTAATAATGCTTATTGAATAATAAAATCATTTTTTATTAGTGAAAAATATTAAATATGGTTTCATTTTAGTCATCAAACTTTTTACAACAAACCTACTTTTTTTAAACCTTTACAATCAAAGCTATAATAACTAACTATTTTACATTTCGCATTAATAAGCTTTTATTAAAATAAACAATCAAGAAGTACGAATTACAATAACGAATATATTTGTAATTTTGATGATAAATTTGATAAATAATAAAAATATCAATAACATATAAGGACCGCACAAGTATCGGTTTCAATGATTATTTGGATTGATCATAATAAATTAACACTAGCACGATCACTCACTAATCACATCGAAAATGATGCTGAGAAGATTTCAATTACGTCATAAATCTCATACTGTAATTGTATTTGTAAATATAAATATACTTTAGCACTATTATAATCACTTGTTAATCGCATTAAGATTGACACTTGAGAACAATCTTAAGCCAGGGAATGGAAAATGCTACGAAAACTATCTGTAAGTTCATACGCATGTCTGAGTGCAATTTTCAATAATCTTATTGATGATTTTGTTCATTTCAATTATCCGATTTTTTTTCTAAATCATTTATCATATTGTGCAATAAATAATATAAAATTCGGGACGGATGGACGGAGGTTTTTTTTTCATTAATTGCAAATAGAATAATGTTCACATTTAAGGTCATACAAGATTAATTTCAATAAGGAATCAAAACATTGGGCCGGCAGTCATATTTTTCCTGTCAGTCCTATCGGACAATTATGGGAAATTAAGGTCTTCTTCGGTTGACACCGGATGAAAATAGCAGGAAAAAAAAGATGTCAAAAATCGAACAATTGGCACAATTGGGATCTAAAAAAAAATGAAAAAAATCTGAAAAAATGAAAAAATGGGTCGGCAGGTAATGCAAAACGAAAAACAACTTTACATGGCCTAATAAAGGATATAACAATGAAAAAACGGATAAAATTGATCACTGCAATATGCATGTTTTATAATTTTATCATTATCAAATGCGTATTACTGTATATTTTTATTTTCAATTAAATTTAAATCAAATATTATAAAGCATTAACGTAAATATATAGTATATTTAAATACTTATATTACATTATTAAAGAAAGTTCTTTATACTAACGCACTAAATTTGATTATCTTATTTAAGTGCTTAGATTAATGTCCATTTTTTATACTTACAGTAATTTAATAATTTATATAAATATTTATACTTCAGTAATTGCTACTTCTGTTCTTGAAATTATATTTAACATTTGTTTTAAATTATCTTTATAATACTGACTAAATTAATGCGTATAAAATAAATTAATATTTATGGATTAAATTAATGCTTATAAAATAATTTAATATTTATGGATTAAATTAATGCGTATAAATAAATTAATATTTATGGATTAAATAACTAAATAATTTTTAATAATGTGAACGCGAATAAAATGAAACAAAATACACGTAGTAATATACACGTAGTAATTTACACGTAGTAATATACACATAGTAATTTACACGTTGTAATATACACGAAAAATTTAATTTAAATATTAGATAAATATAATATCTTTTTTACATTTGACTAATATTCTACATATTTATAACCGTCGATTTAAATTTTTAAAAAAATTTACCAGTTAAATTTTAAAATATTCATTGTTTTACTAATATTTTTCTATTTGACTAATATTTTACATATTTATAACCGTCGATTTAATTATTAAAAAAAATTTACAAGTTAAATTTAAAATATTCATTGTTTTACTAATATTTATCTAAAGTCAAAATACAAAATTTTGACTAATAGGAGAATAAAGTAAGCATAACAATTTTGTTATAGGACTATCCAACTAATCTTATATATCATCTAATCGATTTTATACATCACAAATTTTATAAAAATGTTAAACACATTTAAATAACTATATGTTTTTAAATAAAATTACCGATTGATTTCGATTTATTAAGGATCATTATTTCTAAACAACACCTCATTTCTATAACATTTCATAAAATACCATAATCTAAATTTTTTATCTTCTTTTTAATTTTTCATCTTTTCTTGGTAAAAGTAGTAAAGGTGACGGCAATGTCATTAGTTCAAGTTTATTATTATTTGCTAAAAATAAAATAATCATATTCTGATTTAAAAAAAAAATATCAAAAGAAATTTAAAAATCAACATTTAAAAATCTAAAAATATTACCTTTTCTTTCATATACAACATCCCATCCTTCAAAAGAAAGTTTCTATTTTCTTTCTCTTTCTATAATAAATAATAAATACATTTAAAAAAAATTTTAAAACTTTAAAGACTTAATAACTCCTTCCCACAACCACTTCTCACCTAAAAATGGATTCCCATTAGGACATCTATAAATCTCAAGTCAATTGCCAGAACTTAAAATCTGTTCTATATGCACATGCCATTAATCTGAAAGATACAGGATGTAGGTGAGATTTTCTGGGTCACGTGAAAACCCGGCCTCCAATCACCCCTGATTAAGAACGGGGGCAAATCCCCTCCCCAGTTACACTGATCAAATATACACAACCCTTTTTTTTTGTTTACATCTTTGTAATTTTTTTTGCCATCCTTTACCTCAAGACCTTTACCTCAAGACTTGTGCCTCTTTTCGTCGCTGGAGTTGTCGTTTACTGGTGCCTCTTTTTCATTGCTGGCTTCGTTGTCGCCTCTTTTTATCATTCGTGCTGCCTCTTTTTGTTGCTTGTACCACCTTTTTTGTTGCTTGTGCCACCTCTTTTTGTTGCTTGCTGCCTCTTTTCGTATACTTCTTTGGCCCTAGTGTTAATTCAGAAATCATAACCTACAAAAAAAAAAGAAAGGTTAGTTCAAGTTGTGGAAAAAAAAAGAAAGAATAAAAGAAAATGCTTGTCTTTAACTCGGCTTCCGTTTTATTGTTTAATTCGTTCTGATTTATTTCTGTATTTGTAGATCGCAGGATTAGTGTAAGAGTAGTGTAAGAGGTACTTGTGCAGTTTAGGGTTAGGGTTAGGATTAGTATAGTACTAGATAGTATAGAAAGGTTTATGTAAATAATTTTAAAATAAAATAATAAATAAAAATAAAGCTTACCATATAACTGAAAAGAGCTTCCGAAGTGTTTTCTTATTCGACTATAAAGAGGGCTTTTTTTAACTGCTTCGTTATCTATATCAAATGTATAAAAAGCTGTTAAATTCTAGTGATATTAAATCATTGTTTTCGAGAAATTATAGCACGTTAGTACTTTATGTTAATAATTTATGCAACCAAACATACCATTCTATACACTCATTGTTCCGCTCTAGTACGTACATATATACGTACATACGAAAAAAAAATTTAATTGGTGATCCGCGAGTCAACCAGAGAGTGGTCATAGTAAAACATAATGTGGATCACTTATAGAAAAAATTAGGGTTTTGTGAATGTGGAGTGCACACATCTAAAACTTTTTTTTTATACTAAGTTAATCACTCTTCTGACTTAAGGACTTTTGTAGAGCTCATCAAGACGCATCTAATAGTGGGTAGAGCATCAAAATCGGCCTGGTGGGTGCTAAGATATCTTTAAAAAATGTTTCTTTTACTATGTAATTTTTTTGCAAACAATAGTATTGTTTGTAAAGAAATTTACATAGTAAAAGAAATGTTTTTTAAAGATATCTTAGCATACACCAGGCCGATTTTGACGCTCTACCCACCATTAGATGCGTCTTGGCGAGCTCTACAAAAGTCTCTTAAGTTAGAAGAGTGATTAACATAGTATAAAAAAAAGTTTTAGATGTGTGCACTCCACATTCGCAAACCCCTAATTTCTATAAGTGATCCATGTCACGTTTCACTATGACCACTCTCTGGTTGACTCGTGAATCACCAATTAAGATAAATAACTGATAAATAAAAATAAATTAAATTAAATAAATAATTTAAAAAAAACTAAATTATAAATAATTTAATAATTTAAAAATTAAAAATTATAATGAACATAAAAAAAAAATAAAAAATTAAATAGAAAAAAAAATAAAACGAATAAAAAAAAATAAAAAAAATTAAAAATATAAAAAAATTTATTAATTCGGTTTAATTTTTTTTCTTTTAATTTTTTTTATTTTTTTTTTTGTTTAAATTATTTTATTATTTATTATTTAGTTTTTTAAAATTCGTTTCAACTTTAATTTTTATTTTTAAATTATTTATTTAATTTATTTTATTTTTATTTAATTATTTAGTTTTTTAATTCGCTTCAACTTTAATTTTTTTTAAATTATTTACAAGTCACTCTCGTTATAGTGAACTCTCAATATAGTGAAGATTGGCTATAGTGAAGAATTTTTTTAGAACAGAATTATTATTACTATAATAAAAGGCTCTCGATATAGTGAATCTCTCAATATAGAGAAAAAATTTTGCACACAAGGACTTCACTATAATGAGAGTGACTTGTATTTAATTAAATTTATTTTTATTTAATTATTTATCTTAAATTATTTTTTTTTGTACGTATGTACGTATATATGTACGTATTAGAACAGAACAATGAGTATATAGAAAGGTATGCTTGGTTGCACATGAAGTACTAACGTGCTATAATTTCTCAAAGACAATGATTTAGTATCACTAGAATTTAACAAGAAATGACCTAACAGCTTTTTATACATTGATATAGATAGCGAAGCAGTTAAAGAAAGCCCTCTTTATAATCGAATAAAAAACAATTCGGAAGCTCTTTTCAGTTATATGGTAAATGTTATTTTTTTTATTTTTTTTCAAATTATTTGAAAATTATTTACATAAACCTTTCTATACTATCTAATACTATACTAATTCTAACCCTAACCCTAAACTGCGCAAGTACCTCTTATACTAATCCTGCAATCTACAAATACAGAAATAAATCTGTACGAATTAAACAATAAAACGGAAGCAGAGTTTAAAGACAAGTATTTTCTTTTATTCTTTTTTTTTCTCAACTTGAACTAACCTTTCTTTTTTTTTTGTAAGTTCTGATTTCCGAATTAACACTAGGGCCAAAGAAGTACGAAAAGAGGTGGCACGAGCAATAAAAAAAGCAGCACGAGCAACGAAAAGAGGCGGCATGAGCAACAAAAAGAGGCAGCATAAACGACGAAAAGAGGCGACAACGAAGCCAGCAATGAAAGGGAGGCACCAGTAAACGATGACTCCAGCGACGAAAAGAGGTACAAGTCTTGAGGTAAAGGTCTTGAGGTAAAGGACGGCAAAAAAAATTACAAAGATGTAAACAAAAAAAAAGGGGTTGTATATATTTGATCTGTGTAACTGGAGAGGGATTTGCTCCCGATCTTAATTGGGGGTAATTAGAGGCTGGGTTTTTACGTGACCGAAAAATCTCACCTACATCTTGTATCTTTCCCATTAATCCCACCATTAATAAATATTTTATTTTTTGAATAATTATCTAAAAAGACAAATCTAACAATTAAGTATACTATTGGTTCTTTACTTTTATATGAAATATACCATGGTGGAAATTTTAATAAGTAATTGATTTGAAATTAAATGTTGTAGATGTTTAATTGAATTATTTGATAGAATAATCAATAGGTATAAATGGATACTGTATATCCAAATAATGCTAATATTGTTTTTTACTAATAGATTTCAGAGTGCTATTGCAATATTTTTATGGAAATTAATCTATAAATTGATAATATGTATATTAGAATTTTTTTTCTTAAAAATACAAGTTTTAAATTAATATAAGAATTAATAATAAAAATATATATATAATTGCTTTAAGTCATAAATCAAAACCAATGTCATTCTGCTCTATACTGGCGATAAAAGCTTGATCAACACCTTCACTGACCAAAGTGAATGCAACATTCATCAAATTCTTGTTTCGATTTAACACCTCCAGAATTCCTATCATCTAAAATTTTTTTCAATACAATCTTCTTATCATTGCAGTTTTGGATTCATAATAGTTTAACCTTTGTTTATTATCTCTATGTATCAAATTATCACATTTGTCCTTCAAGTCATCTTCAATAATAATAGAATAATTAAAAAGTAAGTCAATCAATGCTGGTAAATCATCACAATCTCATGCTTTTCTCAAAATATCTGATAAGCAAAGGACGATATAAATTTTGATTAATTAAAAAATTGGTAAAAAAAGAAAAATTGTGTAATGAAGCTTTTATGCGCTTAATATTTTGAAAAGCATACTCATTATAGTTGTCGGGATATGTATAATGATATGAATTATTGAAGTATGCCTGGAGACAAGGTAAAAGAGATATTTTGTAATTATCTCTTGCGCATATATATTTATTAAAAAATATATAAAGGTCAATAATAAAATAAAACAATCAATTACTGGTAGAAATATTTTTTAAATACTTACGAATCAATGAAATTTAGATCTAATTTCACAACAGTTCCCTCAATTGGAATAGGTCTATGATATATATGTAAATTTTTATAATAATACAATTTATATGCCTCTTTAAGAACTTTAAGAATACGTGGCATAGTTAAAAAAATCTCTAAAGGATATGTCACTATTGCATAAATTACACAAAGCAGGTTTAGAGAATATGAATGTCCAGTGTTGTTGCAACCAATTTTTTTCTAGATCGTTGTATTGGCGTATTATTCTTATAAGTAACATTTTCACTAGAAACATCATCAGGATGAGAAGAATTTGTATACATGACTAGTCTCATATCAAGGTACCCAGGATTTAGGACCTTTTCAGAATGCTTTATATATGCCTTTTTGATCATTAAAAGATGATATTGTACATGACATGCACGATTTATAGTAAAACTCTTATCAAACTTATAAAAATATCATATGAATAAGTTTAGATATATTTATTAAATTAAAGAGTCAAGTTATTTAAATTATTTATTAATAAATATACATACCCAAGTTTGCTTAATTTATTAGCTTCACTATCACGATCCAAAATATATAAATGTTTTTTACCAAAAGTATTATTAACTTCCAAAACAAAGACTTTTAAAGCATCAGTATTATCGTAACAATAATAAAAGCTAGCAGGATCAAACGTATAATCAAAAAACCTTGCCATAGTGACTAATTCAACTTGACATAGATTTTCTGTTAGTAAATAAATAATTAAAAAATTTATTAATATTTACTCATGAGATAATAATATATATATTAATTGAAATATTTAAATAGATGAATGATATCTACATGTTTTTTGATATGCAAGAATAGCTTTTCTTTTATTGTCTTGTTCTTTTTTACTGTACCTTTGATAAGATCATGTTCGTTAACACAAGCAAGATTGTCATCGTCATTATATTAAAATAGCCATTCTATTATTGTATTTTAGTCTTTAAAAGAAAACAACGGTTAATTCTTTTAAATAGTTGAATCTGAATGACAAACTCAAATAAAAATTATTCAAAAAAACAACAACACATATAAATCCTCCTCGATCATTTTTCTCAAATAATTCTAAATCAATTCCAATAAGCAAAATCGGATACTCAAATGCATTTTTTTTAGAAAAAAATCTGGCATGAAAAGTTTTATAAAAATATAATTAATTTTTTAAAGTAGATACGATTAATTTATATAATTTTTATATAAAATAAATTATAAATATTACTCCCAAAACTTTTATTTTAGGAAATTGAAACTGAAGTAAATAAAATTAAGACTGTGAAACAAATTAATTAGCTGCTAATTTCTCGGCCAACCCTTAATAAATTTATCATATGTATCAATCGTTTATTCAAGTTAACAGCAAGTCAACAGATCGAAAAAGAAGCTAAACAGGGAGTTCCGGGGCTGCAACTATCACAAGAGAAGACCAGGTAATTGTCAGGAAAAAACCGGTTCAATCACCATCCAAATCGAGAAAGGCGCAGGAAAAGATAAGTGATCAATTAGTTGTCTAATTCAGAAATTTATATGAAGACTAACATGACAAAGATTTAGCGAGGTATAAATGCACGGACAATAGGAAGAACTATGGCAGCCCCAGGAAGGAAGAAATTTGCTCGCAGAAATTCAAAAAAAAAAAGGACCAAGAAAAGCCCAAGGAACCCAACAGTCACAAGAAATGAAAGCTCTGCCTCTAACGAATCTTCCGAGACCATAGCTACATCAACAAGCCAAACATAAGAAGAACAATGGTCGAACGAAAGTTTAGACAGTCAAACAAGAGCATACATAGACACAGTAATTGAATCAACAGCAGCGGCTATAATGCGCAGCATGCAACAAATGATGGACCAACAAACTGAAAATCAAAGGCAATGGAATTCGCAATACATGGAAACAATCAACCAAATGTTCGAACGGCTCGAACAAATGAACATTTCGAACAACGACACCAGTGGTAACCGGAGTAGCGAGAGTAGCCAAATTACGGCGGAGAGAAATCAGCAAGTAACTGGGAGACTAATAGAGAACTGAACACACCGCAAGGTAATTACCCCCATCTCCAATTTTAAACAATCTCATTATAAATGCGAATCTGGAAGGAGCAGGTGAATTTAGGGCAAGAACATACAAGCAATGAGCAGAAAATATCCATCTATAAACCACGAGGCAGTCAAAGAAATTCCAATAATACAAGGTTTCCAAAACCCAAAAGCTGCCGAAACAGAGCGCATCTGGCTATGGTGGGTCATAAATTGGACAGAAGGACAAAAATGATCGAGATGATCCCACAACAATCTAGCTTATGCAACAAGTTATGGAAGACAGTAGCACTTGGAGCATTCGTGAACCTCCATGAGTTCATGCAAAAAATTTAATCGACAATGCGAAAGAAATGAACAGAGATACAGCGCTAGAAGTGCAGATGGTGGTGCAATATACATAAGAAAACGTAAACGTAATGCAGCATTCGAAAACATATCAGAGTGGCTCCTAGCATTCAAGGCATACATGGACGCAGTTCTAATTATATACGAGAATCGTGAACAAGAGTTAAATACATATAAAGACCATATTAATGAACTGTGCATGAAGTATGAATTCGCTGCAGTCATGAGGTACGATGAAGAACGAAGGGTAGCATTGGTGATGGACCGTGACTCAACGCTAATAGACAGGAACATCGAAGCAGAGGGTAAGAGCTTTGATGCAACCACAGCGAGAAAGTCCAAGGACGGGTGGCGCCGCCCCATGTACACAAATACACAATGGTTTGACAGGAAGGAGATCTGTATCAACTAGAACTGTTGAATATGCCCAGAAGACAAAAACTGTGGCAGAGTCCACGTATGCATGATATGCAAGAAACTTGGCCACAGCGAGAAGACCTGCTTCCAGAAACAACCCAAAAAGCAGGAATAAAAAAAATAACAACAACAAATAAAGTAAAAAAAAAAACAAAAAAAGAGGAATGAAGAATCAAGAGAAGCGAGAGAACACGTGAAGCGAGAGAAACTGATCACATGAGGGAAGGGGGAATCAAGTCTACTAATCGGAATGAAGTTGATAACTAAAAAAAAAAAAAAGTCTTAGACGAAGGCCCTAAATAAATAATAAAATAAAAATCGGCCTATATAAATAATAAAATGAAATTAAAAAAAATCTTTTGCGCATATATATAAACATGTAGTAATAATAACAATAAACAGAAAATAATAATAGGAGACAAAAATAATAATAATAAATAGTAATAATAACGAACTACCATAATAGGGCCTATGAGAAGACCAACAAAACATGCGGCACAGTTCAAAGTATCCAGGGCATTAACAGCAAACGCGGAACCATATCTACAATCGGTCGAGCTAACGATTAACGCAGTTCTGCCTAGGAGTAACCCACTCTCACAAGAAGAAAAAGCAATTATGGTGCAGTTAGACTAATGTTGTTTGCCGAAATTGTTTTATGCTTGTAGAAATATTTCGACATTTGATATTTAGGCTGCCGAAATGTTTAAATATTATCGAAATCCTAAATTATGCCAAAATGTCTAAATAATGTCAAAATGTCTAAATTAAGAAATAATATGAAAAAACATATAGTAATAAGTTTGCTATCCAAACAAGCTCTAGCATTCATACTTTAACATCAATACCTCTAGTCTAGGACTAATTGTTTGAACCCATACCAATCAACCACGTATAAACTATGACCTCTCGGTTCTAAAATTTTCTAAACCCCAAGGTCCTAAACTACATGAAAACACAAGTATAAGAAAAATGTCTACATACGCCCATATAGCTAAAGAGAATCGGGGCGTTATCCTGCAATATCTGTTTCAGGTTCCTGCACTGCCATTGCAGCCACGGAACTATATGTAAATATCATGAAGTAGGGATGCGAATCGATTCTAAAAATCAAAATCGATGATCGAAACCTCGAATTCTAAATCTTTATAGTTATTTCTTGTATTGAGTGCCTGATTAGATTCTATTTTTTATTATTTAATGCTATAAGTTATTAGGTTTTACAAATAATATGAAGCAATGTACAAAGTTTTTTGGATGTTTTTAAAGCTATACCAGAGCTTATTGTGCTTTGCAAAAATGTGTGATCTCTGCAGATCATGTCACGAGAAATCAGCCGATTTATTCTTGAAGAAATTTAATGATTTCGGATAAAACATAGACGTTTTTGATGAAAATGATGATCAATAGGGAATTAAAATTTTCTGCCATCATCACTGTGTAAATCACAGGATCACACTTTTACAAAGTGCTATAATTAAATAGAATCTTATATTTAGTCATATAGTATTATATTTAGTCAACTATTTAGACATTTAGTCACATAGTATTTATTTAGTCAACTATTTAGACATTTAGGCAAATTTAATCTTTTGACATTTCGAAAAAAAAATAATGCCATGTCGAAATATATTTAGACACTAATTGGCTAAATAGTTGACTAAATTAAGTATTTCGACTAACAATATTAAGTTAGACCCGGTACATTTCAACGTGACTACCCTGATTAACAAATTGGCCTTTGTTATTTGACACGTGAACACCCGAATAAAGCTTTCGTCCGATACTTGAGAAATGGTCTCGAGAACGGGTTCAGGTTTAATTTCGCAGGCAAGCGTATAACAGCAATTCAAGATAATTTAAAATCTGTTAATATAGAACCAACGGCACTAACAGACTATATTGAGAGCGAGCTGGCTATAGGGCAATGTCAATGTAAAAACATGATTAAGCTTAGATTAAAAGAAATAGTCTGCATTGGGCAATTTGAATAGAAATAGATAGTCAAAAGTAAGAAAAAGTTATTGTCTTGAACTTTTACTTGATAATCATATTTAAGTATTAAATAATCAACTTTACATTTATAGAGTTCAATTATTAAATAATCAACTTTACATTTATAGAGTTCAAATCTCTTAACTTTATTAATTTCCGAATCGAGAAGAAGAATTGGACGATATATTGCAAGACATTTCTGGCAAATGTTAGTTGGTTTTTAGGCATGGCTGTTTGTTTAAGGCGTGGATTCGATCTTACTTTATGTCCTTAAAGAATTACTATTGATAAGGATGGATTTAACTGGTTTTAAAAATATAACCGACTCGGGAATTATGCATCTTGCAGGTAGGGATGGGCACAGTCGGTCAAGGTCAGTCATTGGTCGGTCATGATCGGTTAGCCGCTTATGACCGGTTGACCGCGGTCATTCATACAGTTAATGACCGGTTATAGCCAATAAATTATTTACCCAATTATCCAATTAAATATCTAGATAAGTGACAAGTAGGGATGGTACACTGCACCGACTGCTGAAAGAGCGATGATTTGCATCACATAATCAATAAAACTGTTTGTTCATATTTCTGGTCAAATTTGCAGAACATTTGACCACATTTAAAGTTGTTTTGTTCTAGATCTGGCCAAATGATCTGCAAATTTGACCAGAATTATTAACAATTTGTTTATTTAAAGCGGAGGCAAATCATGTGATTAACCGCAAGAAGCAAAACAAGAAATAAATGTAAAAAACCTGAAAAAACGGTAGTCTAAACCTATCTCGATGTGTCGGGAGGCAATTTTGCTTATATATATCTACCTAAGACCTAATATAACCCTAATATAGGACGACCCTAACTCTAAAGTAAATTTGAAAATTTATTAAATATGGTTTGCCTCCGCTTTAGACGTCATATTCTGTTAAATACAATTGCAGATCATTTGACTGGAATTAAAATTGGTTTGTTATAATTCTGGCCAAATGATCTGCAAATTTGGCCGGAATTATAAACAATGTGTTTCTCAACCGGGTTTAAACACTGCCTAAAAAATTTTCAGATCATGTGATATATATTAATTTATATACTCATTATTGTTATATTCACTTATATCATAAAAAAGGTTTATTTACATATCGTCCATCAACCATGCAAAGCACATGATCTGAAAAACTTTTGAGAGGCGGGTTGATTTTTCTATTTATTAGATGATACAGATACACCGATATGAATTTAAGCAATAATTATTCGTTATTAGCCAGAATATTAAGAATTTGGCATCGGTCATAATCTTGACCGGTCGGTCAAACCACTCTGACCAGCTAATATCAGTCATGGTCATGACTGGACCGTGCCCATTTCTATGCGCAATATAGGTCCTTTTAAGCGATTCATATTTTTTTCATTGATATCCTAATATTATATAATGAAAAGAGTCTGAACCAGCTACCTTATTTGTACAATTCTGTTAAAATTGCAGATCATTTGACCGGAATTAAAATTGATTTGTTATAATTCTGGCCAAATGATCTGCAAATTTGGCCGGAATTATGAACAAGGCATTTCTCAACTGGGTTTAAACACCACCTGAAAATTCTTCTGACCATGTGATATACATTAATTTATATACTCATATATTAATAAAAAAGTTTTATTTAAGAATGAATCATATCAATTCTGCAATTAATCATGCAAAGTCACATGATCTAGAAAATTTTTGAGTGGCGGGTTGATTTCTCTATTTATCAGATGATACAGATACACTGATATGAATTTCAAGCAATAAATATTCATTTATTAGCCAGAATATTAAGAATTTGGCATCGGTCATAATCGGTCATAATCTTGACCGGTCGGTCAAACCGCTCTGACCGGTCAATATCGGTCACGGTCATTGACCGGTCATGACCGGTCATGACCTGACCGTACCCATCCCTACTTGCAGGAACTAAGAAATTGTTAATTTAATGAATGATTTTCATTTTAATAATTATTTTCGAGTTATTGAAAGTGAATTCTTTTATTTCAGTCTTACTTTCTTATCCTTGTCTGGTATGAAATTGATTGATGTTAGAATGTCTGCCTAAAAGGTATTTAATGTTATAAAATTTGTAAAGCTATCATCATAAGATTCACAACCATTAATATTTATATGCATTCGTAAATTTGGAAAATTTAGTTTAATTATATCTGGATCGAACCTTAATTATGGATTCGGTATTGTTTATCTAAACGTTATCTGCTATTTTATTCATAATACAGTTTATTTATTACAAATATTTAATACCAAAAAATTTTTATTAATATCCTGATAAAAATTTTTAAATAGGTCTGCGCGAACTTACTCACCTTAGTTTAAACAAAATACGTATCAAGAATGTATCATAATATAAAATCCGTAAATTTACATATACCAATATGAATTTAAAATATCTTTATGTTGGATATACGCATGTTACTGATAAAGTAATAAGAGAATTAAGAGGTAAATATCTTTTCTACGCATGTACGACTTTCTCATAATCAAATAAAGCATTTATTAATTTTTGAATTGATATTACTTTTATATAGGCTTACCGCATTGCATTTGTCCTTCTTGAATTTGGATTTTACTCAAGTATCTTTGTCGTGTCATAATATTTTAGCTGGTGAGAAAACATCAAACTTTTAAATCGCTTATGTAAAAAATTTATACTGCAAAATTTTAAACAATATTTCTTTTATTCTTAAGATATTCCTTCACTTCAACCAGTTCGCCTTAATGGAATTACCAAAGAAGTTTGCGAGGATGAATATTATGATGTTTAAAAACAGCCTATACGTACTTGGTATGTTGAAATTCTATAAATACTAAAATATATTATTTAATAAAGTTCAGAACATTTAACTGTATTAGACTTTTAGCAGCCTTCTGCAAATAAAGTATTATTCATTTACTTGTAGTAAGAATATGCTATAACTTTTTTGTGACGATTTCTCTGTCTTTAATAAATTTCAACAAGATTTTTATCCTATTCTATAAATCTATTACGAAGCATCTCCAAAATTTCGATAATACACAACAGAACCGGTCCAGTATTAAGCAATACTATCCATCCCAAGTCTGCAACTAAATTATTGGCTGGACATTTTTTGTTCAACAAATGACTGCGACTTCATTAATAAAATTATGGTTTTGTTGCACTAAAATACAAATATGCATGCATGCATACGTGAAAATCTTTTAAAATTACATTTTTGATACAACAATTTAGGAAACTAATGAGCTAATTAAAAACGTAATTATTGACGTAGCTTTTGTATTACTTTGATCAAACATTAAATGTACTCCGTTACGCTCCAGATAATTAAGGTTTTATTTTATTTAGACATTGAATTTTTTTTCTTACTTTAAAAAAAAATGGACTCTAAACAACTTCGTACACTTGGTTACAATTATCAACATGGTATTGGTGTTGAGAAAGACGAAAAGAAGGCTTTTGAATATTATATGAAAGCAGCTGAATTAGGAAATCCAATTGCGATGCAAGATGTTAATCTTTGTTATTATTATGGAATTGGCGTAGAAATAAATTACCAGAAATCATTTGAATATTGTAAGAGATCCGCTGATTTAGGTCATGCTACTGCAATGAATAGTGTTGGTATGCATTATCAATATGGAAAAGGAGTTGATCAAGATCATAATAAAGCATTTGAATACTATAAAAAATCTGCTAATATGGATTATATGGTAGCAATTATAATGTTGCTGGCTGTTATCGAAATGGTATCGGTACAAAGAGAGATATTCAGAGTGCAAATTATTGGTTCACGAAATATAAAAGTCTTTTGAAAACTAATAAATCACCAGATCATATCAATCCTGAACTTAAGAGAATATTAGACGATGAGAGATTTAAATTATCTTGGGTTGATTATAATGAGTTCAGAATTATCCAGGAAAAGGGAAAAGGAGGATTCGCAACTGTATATAGTGCAAGTTGGTTTGATAGAATTAATAGTACGTGGAAGTGTGTTGCACTTAAAGTGATTCATAATTCAAACGAACATGATCAAGAATTTATTCAAGAATTGAAAAATTACTGTGAAGTTGGTTATGAGAATCCTTCGTTCTTGGAATGTATTGGAGTGTCAATAAATGATAATGGAGATTATATTATTGTTATGAGGATTGCACCAAAAGGATCGTTACGACAAAACCTTGTTGAAGTATCACAATTGGAATGGAGGGATAAATTGAACATTTTGAACGGTATAGTTATTGATCTTGAGTCGATTCATGCGCAAGAACTCGTTCACAGAGATTTACACAGCGGGAATATTTTGCAAAGAGATGAATTGCAACATGCATATATCACAGATCTTGGACTTTCTAAAAATGAAAAGGAAGGAAAAATTTGTGGTATTCTTCCATATATAGCACCTGAAGTTTTAGTTGGTCAACCATATACTAAAGCATCAGATATTTACAGTCTTGGAGTTATCATGACAGAGATTTCAACCGGACAAAGAGCATTTGACGGAATTCCATTAGATGATTATCTTGTAACAAGAATTATCGATGGATCAAGACCTATCTGTTTAGGACCTGATTGCTATATTAAATTAGCTACGAAATGTATGGATAAAGATTTTAATAAACGACCTACTGCAGCAGTAATTAATGAAACAATCACACGATGGTTAGATGAAATAGATCAGGAAGACGATAATGAAATTAAAAAACAAATTTTGGAAGCTAATAGGATTAAACCAGAACCGATTAAAGAAATACATTCGCTTGATGTATATACTAGTAAGATATATGAAACCAAAAAATTTTCGAATGTATTAGTCAACCGATTAGTATTGTAGAAATATCGAGTAATCTCTCAAATTTAGAATTAAATTAAATTAAAGTCATCAATCACATTTAAATTGTGTAAGAAATAATTTTTATAAATGTAGTTAATCAACTCGTACAAATAAGAAAATAAACGGTATTTTGGCTTATACGGTTGTAAATACTATTATTAAGGCGCCTCAATCTATGAGTCAAAGAGTATCGGAAAATAAATTTTATTTAGCGTAAAATATTTTAAATTGATTAAGCGTATTTATCTTTAATATGATTATGCGTAACTTAATAATGCTTATTACAAATAAATTCATTTTTTATTAGTGAAAAAATATTAAATGTGTTTTTCATTTTAGTCATCAAAGTTTTTACAATAAACCTCCGTTTTTTTAAACCTTTACAATCAAAGATATCGTTACTATTTTGCTTTTCGCATTAATAAGCTTTTATGAAAATAAACAATCAAGAAGCCCGAATTACAATAACAGATAACGAATATATTTGTAATTTGATTACAAATTTGATAAATAATAAAAAAATCAATAATAGATAAGAACCGCACAGGTATCGGTTTCAATGATTATTTGGATTAATCATAATAACGAGCACTAGCAAGATCACTCAAAATCACATCGAAAATGATGCTTGAGAAGTTTTCAATTGCGTCATAAATCTCATACTGCATTTCTGTATTTGTAAATATAATTTTACTTGAGCACTATTATAATCACTTGTTAATCGCATTAAGATTGACACTTCATCATTTATATTAAAAATAGACGTTCTATTATTGTATACTAGTATTTAGAAAACAAACCCACGGCTAATTCTTTAAATAGTCGAATCTGAACGACAAACTAAATAAAAATTACTCAAAAAAACAACACATATAAATCCTCCTCGACCATTTTTCTCAAGTAATTCTAAATCAATACCAATAAGTAAAATCGAATATCAAAAGCAAAGTTTTACAAAAATATAATTTTTAAAGTTTTTTTTTTTGATTTATTGATTTATTAATAAATTGTTTTAAGTAGATACGGTTAATTTATATAATTTTTGTATAAAATAAATTATAAAACGACAGGGTGAAACCTGAGTTGTGAAATAGTGAAACCTGCTATGATCATCATATGAGAGTGAAATCTGCTTTTATATAATAAAAAACATAATAAAACGCAGATTTCACCCTAACCCGATCTACAAAGCGGGTTTCACTATTTCGCAACTCAGATTTCACCCTGTTCTATTATAAATATCACTTCCAAAACATTTATTTTAGGAAATCGAAATCGAAGTAAATGAAAAATTAAAATCATGAAAATTAAACAAATTAATAGTTGAGTAATTTCTCAGTCAACCATTTTTCATATGTTTCACAGCTAAATTTAGTTAACTTTATCAGTAATGCTGCGTAGATAATCCATTAGCGTTATTAGCGTTAGCTAATTGCTTAAATCGGAAATCGGAAATCCGCTGGTGGTATGATAGAAAAAGATATTTTTTAGCTATACATTTAGTCGAAACTTGGCATTCGGCTCTGATTCCTACTAGTGATCTCTGTTAATTGTTATATAACTAACTATTTGATACTGCAGCCATTATTAAAGAATTAGGTCTACAAACAGAAGAACCATCATAAAGCCTAATTATTTCAACCCTATTAAAATTTATTAATATAAACACAAGAACACTCTATTCCCATAGACGTTTAAGCATTACCGTCGCTTTCTTTTAGATGAAAATGGATGGTTTAAAGGTTGAATGTGTTCACATTATCTGTTAGAAGGGTAAACGTTTTGTACTGATGTTGAACGTCAAAATCAACTTGCGTTGCAAAATTCTAAACTGATTGGTTTGATAGAAAATTCATAATTAAAATTTATAATTATAACCATTAAGGGATTCCAGAGTTAACTTATTTTAAAAATAAATGAGAGTTCGAAATGTCCTATTTCTGTTTTGAAATTTCTAAATCAAAATACTGAAATATGAAATAGAAGATAAATATTCAAACTTTTTTTTTTAATGATGTTATGTCATAATATTGTCGTAATAATAAGGAATTATAATTATCGCTTAAATTTTTTTTAATATATCATCAATTAAATTTTTTTTAATAACTCTTTGATATGTCATCGCCTAAATTTTTTTTAGTATATGATTTTTGCTGTATTATTATACGTACAAATAAACTTCCAAATAAAAATAATAGATCACTGATTTCAAAACAAATACGTCACTAATTCAATTCAAATTCAGAAACCTGAACCTTAGGTCTATACCCCCTATTATCAAATAATAAAAATTATTTTATAAAAAGGTAGACGAAATTGAAATTCTTATTCATCAAATTACTCTATATTAAATTTTTAAAAATAACCGAGTTACAAGAGCATTAAATTTTATCACACAATGCATTAGAAAAGCTTACTAAATTTCTTGATGGCAAATTTGTCAATAAACGCCGTAAAAACTTTATTTTATTACGCAAAGAATATTATGATTCCTGCATTAAAGTTCAAAATCCATTAAATACAATGATTGAATCTGCTAAAAATCAAATATTAGTTACAAAGTCTTGAAATATTGAAAAATCTTGTATTGCAATTTATCAAATTTGCCGATATGTCCTCTCAACGGAATATTTAACATACTTTGTAGTTTACACCAAGGTGTTTAAAATATGTTAGCACTTTAAAAACTATCACTTAAACCGTCTAGTGGACAAATTTGTCCGCTAAAATTTTTTTTACCCGGTTTTTGTGCACGTGCACCTGATTTTTCTAAGCCTCACCCCCCATTTCCTTAAGCTAAAATTAAAGTTTGACGTATCGCCAATCATTTCTCGTCTCGTGACATCTCTCATGCGAGATGTCGTAATGTTTATCAATTTTAAAAATCGCCACCCAAAATTCCCTTGCTACAAAATTGCCCTGCACATCACTAAAAAAAAAAGAAAAAAAAAAAAAAAAACCCTATGCCTCCAAAAGCAAAAAAATCGGTTGTGCCAAGTTCATCAAGTTTACCTTCAAGTTCGTCGTCGTCATCATCAAGTTTACCTTCAAGTTTGTCGTCGTCATCTCGTTTTGAAAATTTAGATGAAGAGGAAGAATATTTGCCAATTTTGACTTACAATAGAAACGTTTTAAGTGACTCAGAATCAGAGTACGAAGATAATGATAATAATACAACAGACACTAAATGTGTCCAAAAAAGAAAGTGCAAACAAGCACTGAAACTACTACCACCACCTTCCAATTTTGAACTGCTGGTTCATTGGGTCCGTTGCGTCGTGCAAGTGTTCGGTTACCACCATATATGAATGTTGAAGTTTCCAGACTGATTGATTTTTTTTTGCTTTTCTTTACAATTTCGATATTTGATACGATTGTTACAAATACAAATGCATATGCATTAGTGAAAGGTGCAGGTACTATTGGTAGATGTTGGTAAACTTGACCTGTAAAGAACTTTTTGTAAGGGTTGCCCTTGTGGTTTACCAGGGACTTTTTAAGCTTCCATCCCTCGACCAGTATTGGAATGAAGACCCAAAACTATCTGTCCACCATGTATCAAAACAAATATCATTGAAGCGCTTCGAGTTGATCAAAAGTTTTCTGCACGTTTCTCCCCCGCCCATTCATTAACGCTTAAACATTACTTCAAAAAATTGGAACCACTACTTTCAAGTGTTCGTGATGCCTCAAAACAATATTACATCCCGAGTTAACCATTTCAGTGGACGAAATGATGATCAGATTCTCTGGAATAAGTGTCCACATGGTCCGAATGAAGAGTAAGCCCATCCCTGAGGGCTTTAAGATTTTTTCGCTATGCGAAGCTGGATATACCTACACATTTCTACCAACATCACGTGTTTCACCGAATGATGTGACAAATGTGGACGGTCTTAATTAAACTGGTTTTTTGGTCCTTCATCTTGTTAGCCAACTTCCATACTTGCAGTTCCCCTACAATGTATATATGGATAATTACTTTAGTAATGTACATCTCTTTCAACATCTTCGACAAATGGGAGTTGGGGCTTGCGGAACCGTCTGTAAAACAGCATCCAGGTTTCCCAAAAAATTAAAAGTTGATAAAGATATTAAATTTGATTGGGACATTCGTTTGGGTGTTGAAGTTGATGGCATGTTAGGAATTTTCTGGCAAGATAATGGGCCGGCTACCATGCTTCAACAATACACGGTCTTGTGGGCAAAGAGTGAAAAATAAACCGAGAAAAACAAAGACCAAGAGAAACAAGTAACAATGCAATGAAGGTACGTGCAGTTTTCAGATCTGATTCTAAAAAAAAATTGAAAATACCAAAGGTAATTGACGACTACAACCACTATATAAATGGTGTGGATGTTGCTAACCAATTGCGATCCTACTATGACACCCAACAAACTACATAGCGAAATTGGATGCCGCTTTTTTTTTGGCTGCTAGGCACCGCCATTATTAATGCATATCTTATTACAAGAATTTTAGGATCCACGCAAGAGCATAAACAATTTCATAATGATCTCGTTTGGGATCTTATTGACTTTGCAAATGATGATAGCAAAGTTCAATTAAGAGACCATTCAAAAGAAAAAGAGAAACAACCGAAAGTCACAAAACATTTTAAACTTTCAGATCATCGTTTGGAACCAGGAAATCACCTTTCAGTATGGAAAGATTGTCAAGAAGCATGCCAGTGGTGTGCTTGGCTAGCAAGCAATAATCAATTGGATATGGATCACAAAACGCCCAACACAAGTAAGGTTTGGTGCCTGTCATGTAATGTGCCGCTCTGTTGCAACAGCAATTGAAATTGTTTTCTCAGCTTTTACCTCAAAAACAAGGAATCATTAGATGAATAAAAATGACGTTTTGATAAGTGGGTGGGTAGGCGAAGCAGTCCCATGGACCAAAAATGCCGAACAAAAAAAAATTTTAAATAAATTTAAAAATTTTTTTTTAAAAAAAAAAAATTTATTTTAATAGTGCACAATTCAATTTTGTACTAAAATATTTAATTTATCAGTTCATTGATCAATTTTAATGACAGTATTAAAGCTGATATCACACATATCAGTCTTTAAAATTTAAACCTCAAAAAACATTAAATTTCGACCCATAAAATATCGATCGACTGATAACCCTAAAATTTCGATTCAATGCTATTGGAATTTTAATTTTAAATAAAAAATTTTATAATTAATAGCTACATTATTAATTTTGATTAAGAATGTAGGGGTCTAATCTGCCTAAAAAAATGAAAATTTAGGTTCACATAAAATAATTCACGATTTCGAAAGCACAAAATCAAGTCGTACAAAAACACAATATTTGTTTATGTTTTATGGCATATGCAATACTAAAATTGGCTTGCCTGTCATGTGATCAGAGCTTCCAAGAATCGTTCTAGCCAATTTGGGAAAAGATTTTTATAAAATTTTTTACCCACATTAAATTTTTTTTTACCGATTTTAGCGAACAAATTTGTCCGCTAAAATCGATGGTTTAAGGGATAGGATGCGATATATCAAACAAAAAATTTAAATATATTTATTTTTAATTTATCGATAGATATTTTAGATATTTGTTACATTTAACAATTATTCAAGATGAGAAAGTTTTTTCAACTCAGTTGTAGCAAAACCAATTATTACTAATATAGATTTAATTTCAATGACTAGCTTTTAATAGATAATTTTGCAATCTGATTGTTGTTCAAATTGAATTCAACGATTTAATTTTAAGATTGAATTGCAAGCTGATACCAAATATGCAAGTTTTCATTCCAAAGTACAGCAAGGATGCTACTTATAAACAAGAATATCTTTAATTAACAAGAATCCATCATTGCTGGCTCTAATAACTTGATAAAAATATATGATCTTGTATGAAATTTATATCTTACTACTTGCTATATAGATAACTAATTGTTATGCAAGCTATTTTCAATTACTTTTTTTTTGAATTTCATTTTACACATTGATTTTGCAATCAAATTGGGCGTTAATAATGGAACTACCAAAGTTTTATACTAAGGCTTTATTTAATAGTAGTATAGTTTTCTAAAGCTCTAAGAGGAATTGTTCTTTTTTCACTCCGCCAGGACAGTACCAACAATTTATCAGCCGTGGTATTTTGCTAAGTCTCTCAACTTACTTTAATAGGTACGTTAAGATATACAATACAAACAACCAGCTTATGTAGAATAATAAAAAAAAAGAGCAAATAAATTATAAAAATACTATATATATATATATATATATAGAAAAGAAAATTGACAATAAAAATAGTATTGATAAGATTCAAATTTCGAATAAAGTTTTTATTGAGTACCTTTATAGGTCCAGTAATTCTAATTAACTAGTTTCCCAAACTGAGCCTGATAATTACGTGGGAAAAACTGCAACATAAAGATGTACTACGCTTCACTTATATTATAATTGAGCACTGACAATAAAGCAAGTCATAACAGATAATGAGTTTAATTTAAATCTAAATTTGAGAAATTGTTTGAGATTATAATACTACAGTCGTCCCTCCCTACAGTCACCTCCATATAATCACAAGCTTCATACAATCACATGGTTTTTGGTTACTGATTTTTTTTGTTATTAAAACCCCTTCTATATAGTCACAAATGCTTATAATCACTATCACATATAATTTCATATTTATTGATACTTTTTAATAGTAAAATGCCTTTCATATAATCACATCTACTAGGCTTCCGCATGGGCTGGGTAGGGCCAGGTACTAGTGTACCTTACCCTACCCGACAATCTATCTGACCTATCCTTACTCTAGGGCTCAGATCTTAGTACCCATACTATAGATGCTTGATGAAACAATTTCGCCTGATGAAACTATAAGTTTCGTCATAGTTTCGTCACTGACGAAATGATGAAACTATTATATTTCATCAAGTCAAGGCATCATTAACCCATACCCGGCCCATTAAACTATGGGCATCCTTCAAACTACTCATGGGTGCCGTCAAAAATATAAAGATCAATATTTTTTAAAACTTTAATTATTTAATTAAAATAAAAAAGTTTGAACAGCGTATAAATAAGAATCAGCGTTTTAGATTATTGTTATGAAACCTGAACTCCCACCAATAAAACTACAGAATCTTTTAACACAAAATTACGAAAAGAATCGTGTTTACAAACCTGTCTTTTACGCCAAACAAAAGAATTCCCTGCAAAACTTTAGTATAAGGTCACGCAAAGTTAATTTTTCGTTTTGCATAACCCATGACCTCTTTTTTTTTAATTCAATTGTGTCAATTCCATTTTTACTATTTAATTTTCTCCAGTGTCACCCTTAATTTTCTGGAGTTACTGATAAAACTGAAAAAAATTTAGAATTTTCTGGGCGTGAGCATGAGCGTATTAACTTACAGTAGATTAAAAAAAAAATTCTGACCCGCCGACTAAAATTTTGGGACACCATGTTATGCAGAACGAAAAATTAACTTTGTATGGCTTAATACACTGGCAAAAAAAAAATTTTACTTAGATCATACTACAGTACCTCACGCAATTTCGGGCATATCGGCTAGTTTTTTTTTATTTTATTTACTAATACCAATGTTCAATAAAAAAACTGAAAAAATTTAATAAACAAAATTTTTCACAGGCACGAGCTTTATTTTAAATGCTGTGTTGCATTACTTTTGCTCGTTTTTGCGGCAACATGACTGTAAAACAAAAAACAATTTTTTTACATAAAAAAAATAAAAATTTTTTTTCTATTCAAAAATTCTCCAACTTCACCATCGGGTGTACCCGCCCCGAGCCTAATTATAGCACTAATTCGTTCTGGCATTGAACGAACTAGCCTTCTGCAGGTTTCAACATCAATCGCCTGCCAGACCTCTTGAATCTTTTGCCAAAGATCCGTCTCACTCGAAATTTGTCCAGGGAGATCCCTCAACCAACGGTTGATTTCGTCCCACAGGTTTTTGATCGGTTAAGATCTGGGGATTGGGGGCCAATCGAAGAACTTAACTTTATTCCTCTTAAGCAAAGTTCTTCAAGGTCGCCTTATGACAAGATGCTCCATCTTGTTGGACAGTTACCTCCCTAACATCAAATTCTTGTTTTCTGATCGTCTACATCAGGTCTTCGTGAAGTATCATGTTCGCTATACCAGTAATTGCAATATATAGTGGGTTGGATTAAATTAGTATAAGCTAACTATAAAAAGTTTCTGAATGCCAATTTTTAAATGGTGTTGCAAAGAGACCATGTTTTTATTGGTTGGTAGATCGACATAAAACTACGAGTCACTGAGAAAATTAGTTGATAATCAGATAATCTGGGCGGCAAAAAAATCCCGACCAAAAGTTCTAGAAATCAATTATCTTAATATTTGGTTGAATGAAAATTTTTTTGATATTTGCTAATATATTCACTAATCTTTTATTAATCATATGTTTTATCAATAGCGGACATTTGTCGTGTTCTTGCACTAGTATTTATTTCTTGAACTTGAGACCATTATGCAAAACGTTTTCAAATTCGTGAGGGAATCCAACAACAAAGGTAAATTTGGAAAATTAACGTTTCACAGTTTTGTCTTGTTTAAGGGCATTAATAAGTGCATTAAATTTTATAATAATTACTCGAATGTTATAATAATTACCCGACCAAGATAATAGTTATAATCATCTTATATATTTCTGATAGTTTTTCTATATTTAGGTTAGATTTTTCGGATACGACCAATCAAAAATGTTAAAGTGAACAGATTCAGAATTGAAGTATATAAGAAAAGCGGATAATATAATTTTCACATTTACTAGAAAGATTAGATGTTAATTATACTTATTTTATATTTAATTTAATTTTTCTATATAAAATTTTGATGGGATAAAATGCGCATGATTCAGAAACATGCACATTAATGCGCATTCATGCGCATGATTGAGGAATCATGCGCACGCATGAAACCCATCTAGGCACAACATTTCAGGCACAACAAAATCAGCACTTTAACCTTAATTTAGGTTGTATTGTGCCCATAAGTCATGTAAATGTTGTGTTCATAGTTTTTACTAATAAATAAATAATAATTTTTTTTATTTACTTCTATTAAATCACATTTTTATTTTTAATATAAGCTGTGATTATATAGAGGTAACCTTTGTAAAGTCACACTTTTTTATAATCACCTGAGTGGTATGTGCCCAACTGCGTGATTATATGGGAGGACGACTGTAATCGATTTGCTAATATATTCAGAAAATTTTTGTGTAAGATATCTTGCTATTAAAAAATATTTGATATTCTAATCAAACTAAAAATGTTCACTAATCGACATGGC
Organism: Gigaspora rosea; assembly: GCA_003550325.1. Taxonomy (NCBI): domain Eukaryota; kingdom Fungi; phylum Glomeromycota; class Glomeromycetes; order Diversisporales; family Gigasporaceae; genus Gigaspora; species Gigaspora rosea. The sequence continues at coordinate 199,192 of QKWP01000241.1, forward strand.
AAAGATACTATCTTGGCTCAGTTACTAACTTTCGGATTTGACGAATGGATATGTCAAATGGCAATAACTTGCAATAAAACTGTGGAAGAAGCTACTGAATGGTTAATTTCTATTTAATATCCAAATTATATAATGTTAAATTTAAAATACATTGGATGGTAACAAGAACAACTTCGTCACAGTATGGTGTTATTATAGTAATATTTCTGCGCCCCGATGTTACTTCGATTCCTTATTTTACCCCTGCTGTATAATCATCATTTTTCCAAATAATTAGTAAATTTGATCAAACCTCTGATCGTCGTCCTTATCTCTATTTTTATCATTCGCTATTTCCTATTTTATCCATACTCACCTTTCGTAGTTACTATTTATAGATCTTTCTATAGTTATCCTAATTTCCTTCTATAAATATTTTTAATTACTATACCCGAATTTCATACTAATTAATCTGTGACGCGTGAAGTTGAATTGGTTTGACGCATAGGCAATACTAAGCATCGTTGAACAATCAAGCTTGCTTAAATTATCGCATATCTGCTAGCCCAATGAAGAGTTAGTCGAGATTACTAATGTAGATAGTAATGCGAGGGGAAACTTTATTGGTATCGAAGGAATTAAAGCTTAGTAATATTGGAAGGAAGTTGGCCCGAGTGGGTGGGAATTCTAAGCACAATGTGTTCACTCTTCATGTATCTTTAGGTTTTGGTCTTTTTTTGATCCCTCTTACGTATAAAGTTATTGTTTATTGTTTATTAAATTTCGTGATTATATGCTTAGTGCAGATTCTTGCTAAATATTTGTCTTTTATTATTTTTCTTGTATTTCGAATCATTATATTTATAAACCCGACCTTACGTATTTTATATCCGTTTACCACCCTGACCTATCTCCGCACTTACAAAACTGATGCACTGCCAAATCGGATGGTAAGCTTCTGTTAGTGATGGGCAACGCGCGGGATTCAAAAACTCCCGCGCGGGATTTTTAATATAAGATTTTCTGGCCTGCGTTAGCATATCATCTGGCCCGCATTAACAAATAATCCGGCCTGCTTTAACATAAGTGGGCCAATTCCTAATTAGTATTTGATGTATTTACATAAAAATATTAAATCTTTTATTTATTTTCGTTCCACATTATACGTGCGTACATAAATAATGCGCAAACTGTACGTTGAAATAAATTTTTTAAATTTTCATGATTAATAAAGTGGCAATCTAGACTTTTAATTTCTTGCACGAATAATACACCAAGAATATTGTGTACCATATGGGAGAAAATATCCAATTTCAGTGATTATTTAATATGAATGATAAGGTTAAATAAAATTCGAGCCAATCAGTTATGTAATTCAGAAATTATAAGCTGATTATGAATTTCTTATGAGTCGATTATGAATTTTGTTTGTATATAACCTGGTTATAAGTTTTTGTATGTATGTACGGTACCTGATCACTTATAAATTTTAGCACATTTATACCTGATTATGCACCTGATTACTTATAAATTTTTATACGCTTATGATTGATCGCTTTGTTACCATTATAATTTTTAAATATATATTTATATAATAATATTTTAAAAATTGATAAAATTAAGGCAAATCTGAATTGATGAATTTAATAATTATAAGATCCAAATGTATTAAAAGTAGGTAAAATCTATATAAGCATTTTTATTTGTAATAAATGTAGTTAGATTTATAAGAAATGATTATTATTTTAACGAGAAATTACATTCTTAGTGATGATATATATATATATATATATTTATTAATCGTGAAAAATTCCGAAACTCTACTCGATCCCGCGAATCCCGCGAATCCCGCGCTATCCCGCGCGGGATCCCGCATCCCGCGCGGGATTTTTGAAAAAATCGGGATTTGCCCATCACTAGCTTCTGCGGTTATGATTGTTGATACTGAACAATTATCATCAACTACTGTGGGTAAAATTGTACTCCTTTTAATTCGGTTTAAATTGGAATTTTAGATGACGCGATTCTTAATCATACAGGAGGGTTAACAAAATTCCGGGTCGGGATGCTTCGGAATGCATCGGAATCATGGTCGGCTGGGTCGGAATTAATCAATATTTCCCCAAGATCATAAAAAATTTTACTAATGAAATCATATTCATTAATGATACGGGCTGACCTCGACCCATCAGCCAGGCGGGCGGCGGGTCAGCCCTTGACCCATATCCCTGTAGGTCAGCCCGGCCGGAATTTTTTTAAATTTTTTCGTCTGATAGAATTTCATTGTATAACTTATAATTAATAGTTAAATCATGCGTAGAACATTCTCAAGTTAGTGCTTGCAGTCGATAATCATATATACGACCAAAATCGAATTGTCGACTTTTCTAGTCGTTATTTATAAATTCAACTAGTCAATTAGAGAGTTCTGATTGCATGTTCTACTATTTGTAATTTATGTTACATTATATTGTATGTGTGCTTATGATGTGTTGATCGTTATATCGATTAGCTAAAGTCAATTTTTTGAGATCAACTCTAACATTATCTCATAGTGTGATTTTTTAGTAATCAAAATATTGCATATTGAGAAGATCAAATCATAAGCCTATTTTGCATATTTGTTTGACTGAAAGATTTTTTACAATAGATCGGCCCGGTCGACCGGTGTTACCCTTGCATATCGTACCCCCTGCCGTCGATCATAACTGTGTCACGGGACTACTATGCCTCATGCCCGAATGTACCTAATGTGCCGGATGTGCCTCATGTGACCGATGAACCGAATGTGGCATAATAGGCTGATGTGATGATGTGATCGAAATAGCATAAATGATGGATCAGCTCTTTATAGCACAAGAGCCATATGTATTTATTAGTAGATAGTTTCTTATATATATGGGCGATATTCGCTCCACTTTGTAGGCATGCATGTTTGCCATGATCTCTTAATATATAAATAAAGGACACTATAATCGATTCTATAAAATATATCACACACTCTTTCGAATTGCCAAATCACAATATATATATAAACACTATCGCTTGTATAAACACAAACAACTACGATACACCACTGCACAGTTTGTGTCTCTGTGCTCACGTGACTCCCTGTCGATAGTTGCTCCGTTAGGCTCGATTTCCGAGATGTACTTAGCGGGTTAACACCGGGCTGATTAATTTTAGCAGCCGGGCCAGCCTGATAATTTGATATCGGCCCGTATCACTAAGTAAAAAACGTCCAGCTGATAATTTTGCTATAGAGCCTGCTAATGACTAGGGCTAAACGCCGACCTAAATCCGACGCATCCGACCCAGAATTCTAGTGACCCTTATTAACCTGGAAGTACCTTCGGAAATTGAGGCTAACGGAGCAACTATCGACAGGAAGTCACGTGAGCACAGAGACACGAACTGTGCAGTAGTTTATCGTAGTTGTTAGAACATAGACAAACGAGAGGGTTTATGTTTAGTGTGATTTGGCAATTCGAAAGAGTGTGTGATCTAATTTTAGAATCGATTGGAGAGTGTCCATTATTAATATAATTATAAGATCATGGCAAATGGCAGATCTGATATTTTGGGCGCAGCAACCTCGTGATCTACGAATTCAACAGGGGCCCAGATCAGGGCTAACACCCTCCTGTAAAATTCAGTTCAATCAATGGTCATAACACTAGTCAGTAAAATACTCGCAACGTGACCTGTCGCAGGCACGTGTGATGTGATACCAGCAATCCTAAATTTGGATTTACCGTTGCCGGGGAATAACTTGAATGGCAAAGCAAACAAATAATTAGAATAACTATAATAACTATAATAATTGAAGTAACTAGAATACTTAAATAAGGATAATTTGGGTCACATATGTAAAAATAGACCAAGTTAAGTAAGGCCAAACCAAGTTGATTATGTGTTTTACATTACCCCCCAGAGCTCCCCCCCTCATAGTAAAAAAAATTTTGATAAATATACATAGGCTACGGGACATTTCGGAAAATTTTTATATAGTCACGGAATAATTCGAAAATTTTTTTTTAAAATTTTACTATGTGAACCACAACCTCCCTCCCCCTCCTGGAGGAGAGAGGGGTAATGTAAAACACATAATCAACTTGGTCTGACCTAAAGGCCTTTCACCCTTCGCTTTAATTATAATCATTTAAAAACTAGCCAACTTAGTCTAGAAATTTCAATCAGTGTTACCTAGAGATGGGTTTAATTCATGCGCATATTTCATGATCATGCGTATTTTATCGCATCTAAATTTTATATAGGAAAATTAATGTATATATAATTTAGGCCAGAGAGTGTATTTGTCAGACGGAATTAAGGAATATGAATGCAAAAATATTGAAAATTTCCGAAAAGAAAATAAATGAATATAAAGAAGTGCAGTAACATTTGAGAAAGTATTCGACATGTTCTGAAGGGTAAATACAAATTACATAATTATATCATGAGATATCAAGGGCATGTTATTATAAAATTCGCATTTTTCCCATCACTAGTTACCTTTTCCACGAAAGATGTTTGGTAATAATGTGATGGATTTCACATTATTAATGCTGGTTTAGTTCAAATGTCTTACTAACGTAGTAAAATTAGATGGTCCTTCTATTGCGCCGTATAAACTCCGATAAACAGACTTACAAATTCTATCACTCCAAATGATTTTAGTAATGATGATGTTTCAAGTGGAGATGAAGATGGTGACAACAGTATAGGCTAATTGTTGCCAAATATCCCAATTTCACTTAGTCAGCCAGCAAGTACCTCCTTTAAATCTCCCACAGCAGTTACATCCTTTGATACCACCTGTACAGCAAGGAACTTCTCCAAATTTTCCACAGCAATTACCTCCTCTGATACTGTCAACCAGGAAAGCCTGCTAATGTAATTCCTCCTATACCTGCACATCCAGAATTCTGATCAATACATCTCCTTTAGCACCTGGTCAATTTCCACCAAACATGGGTCTACTTCTCTTGCATATGATAGCCAGTCCGTTCCTATTTTTTGGTACAGGTTTTCGCTTAGGAGACAATAAACCAATTTGCACCACAGGACTCAGATCAGAGATGACACCGAAACCTTTTTTGGCGATTCCGAAAGTTTAGGGTTTCGGATTATAGCTTCCGAAACCTTATCCGAAACTCGAAACCTCAACCGAAACCCGAAACCTCGACCGAAACCCGAAACCTCAACCAAAACCCCGAAACTGCCACAGCTTCAATAATTTATTTGTTTATTCTCTCCAAAGTTGTCGCCGAAACCCTTTTGTGCCAAATCCGAAGGTTTCGGGCTTCGGATTATAACTTTCGAAACCTTATCCGAAACTCGAAACCTCACCCGAAACCCCATTCGAAACCCGAAACCTCACCTGAACGCCAAAAACTACCCAAACTTCCATATAAGTTTATTGCATTAATGTATTATATATCTCTTTCAAATGCACTGATATATCTCTTCAATATTCATTAATCGCATATTAGTGCTCCGAACGGGTCGGTTCGGGTCGGGTTATAGCCAACCCGAAATTTCGGGTCGGGTCGGGTTGAAAACTTTCGGGTTAGCACTTCAACCCGAACCGACCCTGACCCGACCCGACCCGACTCGAACCCGACCCGAATTTTTAAGCCCAACATGCTAAAGTTTTAAAAAAAATAAAATTTTGGCCTTAGATGTAAATAAAAATAAAAAAAAAGAAAAAAAGAAAAAAAAAAAATGCGTGACCTTAGATGTGAATAAAAAAAAATTGCGTGACTAAGGAAAAAATTGCGTGACCTTTGATGTGTAAAAAAAAAATTATTATTCATCGCGTCACCCCTGATCGACCAATTATTTTGTTTGTTTTGATTTTACATTAAACAAAACAAGTAACGGCCGGACTAAGATTAGGATTAGCTTTTGGTAGATGCAATAACTAGAAACCCTCACTCTCTAACCCAAAATTTTGCAAGGAATTTTTTTTGTTAAAAAAAAAGTGTAGTTTCATAGTCAAAATTTTAAGTTAGAAGCGATTGTTTAAAAAAAATCTTGTTTCGTTTCGATTTTGCGTTACACCTGATCCTGCATCCCGATTGGTTATGATAACCGCTATTCTAAAGGAAAAAAAAGACTAATCTATATAAAAATTCGGGTCGGGTTAATTCTCAACCCGAACCCGACCCGAACCCGACCCGAACCCGACCCGAAACTTTCGGGTCAAAATTTTCTAACCCGAACCCGACCCGACCCGAAATTTCGGGTTGACCCGACCCGATTCGGAGCACTATGTATGATATATCTCTTTAAAGAATACAATGAAGTTGAATATCCAGCGGAATGCTTCCAACAATTTATTGCATGCGTGCATCCTTTTTGTTGTTATGATTCACAAGTATAACATGAAAGGTTAATTCCGGAGTTTATATTCTGACCAATCAAGGTTGCTTTTGCAAGCATCAGTTTTTTTACTTTACTACGTAAAAGCTGGTACAATATCAAGTAATAATAAGTAATTAATACGTCCATATCTAAGTTACGCAGAATTATATAATTATTGGTATCAAAAGTCATCAAATATTTATCGATTCATCATTGGCAATTTTTTCTATCGCCCTAGAATTTTGAAATCAATTGTAATAACGGTATGATATTAAATATAAAGTTGACCAGCTTAAAAAAAACCCGAACAAACCGATGCAGTGAAAAACATAATTAAAAAAATGATCTATATAATGTTATAATTTATTCAAAAATAATTTTACAATTTGGTTCATTAAAAATCAATCAACTTTACAATAAATTTTTAAGGCTTCAATATTATATTTTTGAGTTTCGGATTATAGGTTTGGGTTTCGGATTATAGTTTCGGGGTTTCGAGTTTCGATTTTTTTTAAAAAAATCCGAAACTAGTTTCGGATTAGAACCCTTCCAAACAAGTTTCGGGTAGGTTTCGTTTCGACTCCATGTTTGCCTAATACTATTATATATAAAATTATAGTTAGTAATATCTCGAATATCTTGGTGTTATGAACTGTCGGATTCGAGATGAACACTAACTTTCTTTAATAGTTTGAATATTTATTCTATTTTTTCAATATATGAATTATCATACAATATCAAATATTAAAATATTTATGCAAAGTTTTAAACTTTAATGAACTAAGAACATTATATTTAACAAAGACAAAGGCGACTATGAATTGCCTACGACACTTTTCGCAGGCTATGCCTTTGCTAACTTTGGAATATTTAAACTTATCATGCTGTCCCTATGTTGGAGAGAAGACTGTTTTGGCGGACCTGCAACGTAAATACCTATATTAAAAAATAAATTTTAATAAAATTTTCAATTATATGAAGCCGATATTATTTTTTCTGTTTATTATAACAACATTACAAAATCTTCAACGCCTCAATCTTAGATAGTGTATAATTAACACTTTCGCTTGTACCGGTAAAACCTTCGAATTTTCGAAATATAAAAATATTGGATCTATCTAGGATTCAACTTTGTGATCAAGATGTAATGAAAACTATACGTCAATGTAAAAACATGATTAAGCTTAGATTAAAAGAAATAGTCGGCATTGAGCAATTTGAATAGAAATGGATAGTCAAAGGTAAGAAAAAGTTATTGTCTTGAACTTTTACTTAATAATCATATTTAAAGTATTAAATAAACAACTTTACATTTATTGAGTTCAAATATTAAATAATCAATTTTACATTTATAGAGTTCAAATATTAAATAATCAACTTTACATTTATAGAGTTCAAATATTAAATAATCAACTTTACATTTATAGAGTTCAAATATTAAATACAGTAATCAACTTTACATTTATGGAGTTCAAATATTAAATAATCAACTTTACATTTATAGAGTTCAAATCTCTTAACTTTATTAATTTCAGAATCGAGAAGAAGAATTGGTCGATATATTGCAAGACTTCTCTGGCAAATGTTAGTTGGTTTTTAGGCATTGCTGTCTTGTATAAGGATATTACTATATGTCCTTAAAGAATTACCATTGATAAGGACGAACTTAACTGGCTTTAAAAATATAACCGACTCGGGAGTTATGCATCTTGCAGGAACTAAGAAGTTGTTAATTTAATGAATGATTTTCATTTTAATTAATTATTTCGAGTTATTGAAAGTGACTTCTTTTATTTCAATCTTACTTTATTATCCTTGTCTAGTATGAAATTGACTGATGTTAGAATGTCTGCCTAAAAGGTATTTAATGTTATAAAATTTGTAAAGTTATCATCATAAGATTCACAACCATTAATATTTATATGCATTCGCAAATTTGGAGAATTTAGTAGTTGAATTATATCTGGATCGAACCTTAATTATGGATTCGGCATTGTTTATCTAGACGCTATCTGCTATTTTATTCATAATACATTTTATTTATTACAAATATTTAATACCATACAAAAATTTTATTAATATCCTGATAAAAATTTTTAATAGGTCAGCGCGAACTTACTCACCTTAGTTTAAACAAAACACGTATCAAGAATGTATCGTTATATAAAATTCGTAAATTAACATTTGCCAAGATGAAATTAAAATATCTTGATGTTGGATATACGCATGTTACTGATAAAGTAGTAAGAGAATTAAGTGGTAAATATCTGTTCTACGTATGTACGACTTTCTCATAATCAAATATAGCATTTATTAATTTTTGAATTGATATTATTTTTATATAGGCTTACCGTATTTGTCCTTCTTGAATTTGGATTTTACTCAAGTATCTTTGTCGTGTCGTAATATTTTGCTGGTGAGAAAACATCAAACTTTTAAATCGCTTATGTAAAAAATTTATAATGAAAAATTTTAAACAATATTTCTTTTATTCTTTAGATATTCCTTCACTTCAGCCAGTTCGCCTTAATGGAATTACCAAAGAAGTTTGCGAGGATGAATATTATGATGTTTAAAAACAGCCTATACGTACTTGGCATGTTGAAATTCTCTGGCCATATGTATAAACACTAAAGTATATTATTTAATAAGTTCAGAGCATTTAATTGTATTAGACTTTTAGCAGCCTTCTACAAATAAAGTATTATTCATTTACTTGTAGGAAGAATATGTTATAACTTTTTTGCGACGATCCCTCTGTCTTTAATAAATTTCAACAAGTTTATTATCATATTCTATAAATCTATTACGAGGCATCTCCAAAATTTCGATAATACACAACAGAACCGGTCCAGTATTAAGCAATACTAGACATCCCAAGTCTACAACTAATTTATTGGCTGGACATTTTTTGTTCAATAAAACTATGGTTTTGTTGCACTATTATTCTCGCTCGGATTTCATATTAGACACTCTCTTTATTAGAGATTATGAAGATACAAAGTGGGAGTAGTGCTGCACGCCACCACTTTTCTCTTCTACTATTACATACTGTGCTCATAACAACTCATAACAACTCAAAGTATACTGTGCTCATATGTACGTGATATGTCACGTGACGAAGCATAATAGAGGATCGCCAACACTAAGGTATGGCGCATTTTTTTTTTTTTTT
>QKWP01000241.1:213280-343542 GCA_003550325.1 Gigaspora rosea
TTTTTTTTTTTTTTTTTTTGCAGGGTATTCGAAATGTCGTTTTCTAATCGGAGCAATTATCGAGATGATTCAAGAAATCGCCGTGATGTTTTTCTTCGTATTTCTTTATTGTTTTTCTTCGTATTTCTTTACACTGGAGCACAGGTATTATGCATAACACGATGGAGCCAGATCATAATCGGGCACCGAAGAGAACAAGTGACAAGACAAGCGAAGAAAGAAAGCACTGAGATTCACCATTTACTCCCACATGTATCTTTATAATCTCCGCATATCACATGCATCTATAATCTCCATTGCATACAATCATATGCTATTACCTTTTTCATAAAAGACTCAATTTCATATAAACCACAAATCAGGTTATCCTCGCGATAATAACCCTAGCGTGACTTCGTCAACGCATAGGGCTAAAATACATACATTTTTGATACAACAATTTAGGAAACTAATGAGTAATAAAAAACGTAACTATTGATGTAACTTTTGTATTACTTTGATCAAACATTAAATGTCCTCCGTTACACTCCAGACAATTAAAGTTTTATTTTATTTAGAGATTGAATTTTTTTTTCATTCGTTAAAAAAATGGACTCTGAACAACTTCGCGTACTTGTCCTCAAATATGAAGACGGCGTTGGTGTTGAGAAAGACGAAAAGAAGGCTTTTGAATATTATATGAAAGCAGCTGAATTAGGAAATTCAGATGCGATGCAACATGTTAGTCTTTGTTATTATTATGGAATTGGAGCAGAAAATAAATAACCAGAAATCATTTGAATATTGTAAGAAATCTGCTGATTTGGGTAATGCTTCTGGAATGTCTAATGTTGGTGACCATTATACATATGGACAGGGAGTTAATCAAGATTATAATAAAGCATTTGAATACTATAAAAAATCTGCTAATATTGGGAGTTCAAAATCGGCCATGTATAATGTTGCTGACTGTTATCGAAATGGTATCGGTACAAAGAGAGATATTCAAAATGCAAATTATTGGTTCAGAAAATATAAAAGTCTTTTGAAAACTAATAAATCACCCGATCACATCAATCCTGAACTTAAGAGGATTTTAGACGATAAGAGATTTAAATTATCTTGGATTGATTATAAAGAGTTTAACGATTTCGAAGAAGAAGGAAAGGGAGGATTCGCAACTGTATATAGTGCAAATTGGTTTGATAGAATTAATGATACATGGAAATATGTCGCATTTAAAGTAATTCATAATTCAAATGAAAATGAGCATGAATTTATCCAGGAATTGAAAAATTGCTGTGAAATTGGTTATTCGAATCCTTCGTTCTTAGAATGTCATGGAGTTTCAAGAAATGATGATGTTGATTATATTATTGTTATGGGGATTGCACCAAAAGGATCGTTACGACAAAACCTTGTTGAAGTATCACAATTGGAATGGAAGGATAAATTGAATATTTGAACGGTATAGTTATTGATCTTGAGTCGATTCATGCGCAAGAACTCGTTCATAGAGATTTACACAGCGGGAATATTTTGCAAAGAGATGAATTGCAACAAGCATGCATCACAGATCTTGGACTTTCTAAAAATGAAAAGGAAGGAAAAATTTGTGGTATTCTTCCATATATAGCACCTGAGGTTTTAGTTGGTCAACCATATACTAAAGCATCAGATATTTACAGTCTTGGAGTTATCATGACAGAGATTTCAACCGGACAAAGAGCATTTGACGGAATTCCGTTCGATGATTATCTTGTAACAAGAATTATCGATGGANAGGAAAAATTTGTGGTATTCTTCCATATATAGCACCTGAGGTTTTAGTTGGTCAACCATATACTAAAGCATCAGATATTTACAGTCTTGGAGTTATCATGACAGAGATTTCAACCGGACAAAGAGCATTTGACGGAATTCCGTTAGATGATTATCTTGTAACAAGAATTATCGATGGAACAAGACCTAACTGTTTAGGACCTGATTGCTATATAAAATTAGCTACGAAATGTATGGATAAAGATTTTAATAAACGACCTACTGCAGCAGTAATTAATGAAACAATCACACGATGGTTAGATGAAATAGATCAGGAATATGATAATGAAATCAAAAAACAAATTTTGGAAGCTAATAGGATTAAACCAGAACCGATTAAACAAATACATTCGCTTGATGTATATACTAGCAAGATATATGAAACCAAAAAATTTTCCGAATGTATTAGTCAACCGATTAGTATTGTAGAAATATCGAGTAATCTCTCAAATTTAGAATTAAATTAAATTAACGTCATCAATCACATTTAAATTGTGTAAGAAATAATTTTTATAAATGTAGTTAATCAACTCGTACAAATAAGAAAGTAAACGGTATTTTGGTTTATATGGTTGTAAATACTATTTATTATTAAGGCGCCTTAATCTTTGAGTCAAGGAGTATCGGAAAATAATTTTTATTTAACGTAAAATATTTTAAATTGATTAAGCGTGTTTATCTTTAATATGATTATGCGTAACTTAATAATGCTTATTACAAATAAATTCATTTTTTATTAGTGAAAAAATATTAAATGTGTTTTTCATTTTAGTCATCAAACTTTTTACAACAAACCTACTTTTTTTAAACGTTTACAATCAAAGATATCATAACTATTTTACTTTTCGCATTAATAAGCTTTTATGAAAATAAACATTCAAGAAACACGAATTACAATAACGAATATATTTGTAATTTTGATGACAAATTTGATAAATAATAAAAAAATCAATAACATATAAGGACCGCACAAGTATCAGTTTCAATGATTATTTGGATTGATCATAATAAATGAGCACTAGTGCGATCACTCAAAATCACATCGAAAATGATGCTTGAGAAGATTTCAATTGCGTCATAAATCTCATACTGCATTTCTGTATTTGTAAATATAATTTTACTTGAGCACTATTATAATCACTTGTTAATCGCATTAAGATTGACACTTGAGAACAATCTTAAGCCAGCGAATTGAAAATGTTACGAAAACTATCTGTAAGTTCATACGCATGTATGAGTGCAATTTTCAATAATCTTATTGATGATTTGTTCATTAGCAATTATCCCATTTTTTTCTAAATCATTTATCATATTGTGCAATAAATAATATAAAATTCGGGATGGACGGACTGTTTTTTTTTCATTAACTGCAAATAGAATAATTTTCACATTTAAGGTCATACAAGGTCAATTTCATTTTGCACAATAAGGAATCAAAACATTGGGCCGGCAGTCATAATTTTCCTGTCAGTCCTATCGGACAATTGCGGGAAATTAAGGTCTCCTTCGGTTGACACCGGATGAAAATAGCAGGAAAAAAAAGATGTCAAAAATCGAACAATTGGCACAATTGGGATCTAAAAAAAAAAAAAAAATGAAAAAATTTGAAAAAATGAAAAAATGGGTCGGCAGGTAATGCAAAACGAAAAATCAACTTTGCATGGCCTAATAAAGGATATAACAATGAAAACGGATAAAATTGATCACTGCAATGTGCATGTTTTATAAGTTTATCATAATCAAATGCGTATTATTGTATATTTTTATTTTCAATTAAATTTAAATCAAATTTATAAAGCATTAACGTAAATATATAGTATATTTAAATACTTATATTACATTATTAAAGAAAATTCTTACACTAACACACTAAATTTAATTATCTTATTTAAGTGCTTAGATTAATGTCCATTTTTTATACTTACAGTAATTTAAATAATTTATATAAATATTTATACTTCAGTAATTGCTACTTCTGTACTTGCAAATTAAATTTAATATTTGTTTTAAATTATCTTTATAATACTGACTAAATTAATATTTGTTTTAAAAAATCTTTATAATTACGGATTAAAATAATGAGTATAAAATAAATTAATCTTTATGGATTAAATTAATGCGTATAAAATAAATTAATATTTATGGATTAAATTAATGTGTATAAAATAAATTAATATTTATGGATTAAATAACTAAATAATTTTAATAATGTGAACGCGAATAAAATGAAACAAAATACACGTAGTAATATACACGTTGTAATTTACACGTAGTAATATACACGTAGTAATTTACATGTAGTAATATACACGTAGTAATTTACACGTTGTAATATACACGAAAAATTTAATTGAAATATTAGATAAATATAATATCTTTTTTACATTTGACTAATATTCTATATATTTATAACCGTCGATTTAAATTTTTAAAAAAATTTACAAGTTAAATTTTAAAATATTCATTGTTTTACTAATATTTTTCTATTTGACTAATATTTTACATATTTATAACCGTCGATTTAATTATTAAAAAAAATTTACAAGTTAAATTTTAAAATATTCATTGTTTTGCTAATATTATCTAAAAGTCAAAATACAAAATTTTGACTAATGATAGGAGAATAAAGTAAGCATAACAAATTTTATAGTACTATCCAACTAATCTTATATATCATCTAATCGATTTTATACATCACAAATTTTATAAAAATATTAAATACATGTATATATCTATATGTTTTTAAATAAAATTACCGATTGATTTCGATTTATTAAGGATCATTATTTCTAAACAATACTTCATTTCTATAACATTTCATAGAATACCATTCTAAATTTTTTATCTTCTTTTTAATTTTTCATCTTTTCTTGGTAAAAGTAGTAAAGGTGACGGCAATGTCATTATTCAAGTTTATTATTATTGGCTAAAAATAAAATAATCATATTCTGATTTAAAAAAGAAATGTCAAATGAAATTTAAAAATCAACATTTAAAAATCTAAAAATATTACCTTTTCTTTCATATACAACATCCCATCCTTCAAAAGAAAGTTTCTATTTTTCTTTCTCTTTTTTTTTCTTCATTGTCAATTCCTTTTCATAATCTTTTTCACTCTTTAACGACTTAATAACTCCTTCCCACAACCACTTCCCACCTAAAAATGGATTCCCATTAGGACATCTATAAATCTCAAGTCAATTGCCAGAACATAAAATCTGTTCTATATGCACATTATAGATGCCTGGCGAAACTAAATTTTGCCTTGTCGAAATGACGAAACCATAAGTTTCGTCAAGTTTCGTCAATGACGAAACTTATGGTTTCGTCAGGTTTCGTCATTTCGTCAGGCATCACTAATGCACATGCCATTAATCCACCATTAATAAAAATTTTATTTTTTCCCACCTTTTTTTAAATATTGAATAATTATCTAAAAATACAAATCTATCAATTAAGTGTACTATTGGTTCTTTACCTTCATACGGAATATACAGTGGTGGAAATAGTAATAATTGTAGTTGATGTGAAATTAAAGGTTGTAGATGTTTAATTGAATTATTTGATGGAATAGTCAAATAGGTATAAATGGGTATATCCAAATAATGCTAATATTTTATTTTCATTGTTTTTTACTAATAGATCTCGGAATGCTATTGCAATATTTTTATAGGTGCTAATCTATAAATTGATAAAAAGTATATTGGATTTTTTTTTCTTAAAAAATACGAGGTTTAAATTAACATAAGGATTAATAAATATATACAATTGCTTTAAGTCTTAAATCAAAACAAACGTCATTCTGTGCTATGCTGGAAATAAAATCTTGATCAACACCTTCAGCTGACCAAAGTGAATGCAACATTTCATCAAATTCTTGTTTCGATTTAATACTTCTATAATTCTCATCATCTAAAATTTTTTCCAATACCACCTTCTTATCATTGCAGTTTTAGATTCATAAGAGTTTAACCTTTGTTTATTATCTCTATGTATCGAATTATCATATTTGTCTTTTAAGTCATCTTCAATAATACTAGAATGATTAAAAAGTAAGTCAATCAATGGTAAATCATTACAATCCCATGCATTCTCAAAATTTCCGATAAGGCACATATAAATTTTGATTAATTAAAAGATTGGTGAAAAATGAATAATTGCATAATGAAATCTTTATGTGCTTAATATTTTGAAGAGCTTATTCATTATAGTTATAGTTGTCGGGATATATTTGAATTGGAGGTATGTTCGGATCTGAAAAATGTATAATGATATGAAATATTGAAGTATGCTTGGAGACAAGGTAAAATAGATATTTTGTAATTATCTCTTGCGTATATCTATTTTTTTAAAAATATATATATATATATAAAAGTCAATAATAACTATTTTAAGATAAAATAATTAATTACCAGTAAAATATTTTAAATACTTATGAATCAATGAAATTTTGATCTAGTTTCACAACAGTTCCCTCAATAGGAATAGGTCTATTATATATTTCTTAATTTTTATAATAATGCAATTTATATGCCTCTTTAAGAATATGTGGTATAGTTAAGAAAATCTCTAATGATGTGTCATTATTACACTAAGCAGATTTAGAGAATATAGATGCTGTCGCAACCAATTTTTTTCTGAATCGTTGTATCAGCGTATTATTCTTATAAGTAACGTTTTCACTAGAAACATCATCAGGATGAGAAGGATCTGTATACATAGCTAGTCCTGTAGTCTCATATCAAGGTATCCTGATTTATGATGCCTTTTAGTCATTAGAAGGTGATATATGAAATAGTAAACCTATAAAAAAATATCGCATGAATAGGTTTAGATAAATTTACTGAATTAAAGAGTCATATTATTTACTAATAAATATACATACACAAGTCTGGTTGGTTTATCAGCTTCACTTTCACGATCAATGTTTTATCAAAAGTATTATTAACTTCCAAAACAATGACTTTTAAAGCATCCGTAATATTGTAACAATAAAAAAAGCTAACAGGATTAAACGCATAACAAAAAATCTTGGCATTGTGATTAATTCAACTCGAAATAGATTTTCTGTTGGCATATGTTTTATATAATAAATAAGATTTTTATTAAAATTTACTCATGAGATAATAATATATACAGTATATTAAAATTTTTAAAGAGATTAATGATATTTACATGATTTTTGATATGCAAGAATAGCTTTTCTTTTATTATCCTGTTCTTTTTTGCCATACCTTCGGTAGATTCATTTTCGTTAACACAACCAAGGTAGTCATCATCATATATATTAAAAATAGACGTTCTATTATTGTATCCTAGTCTTTAGAAAAAAACCCACGGTTAATTCTTTAAATAGTCGAATCTGAACGACAAACTAAATAAAAATTATTCAAAAAAACAACACATATAAATCCTCCTCGACCATTTTTCTCAAGTAATTCTAAATCAATTCCAATAAGTAAAAGCAAATACTCAAAAGCAAAGTTTTACAAAAATATAATATTTAAGTTTTTTGATTTATTGATTTATTAATAAATTGTTTTAAGTAGATACGGTTAATTTATATAATTTTTGACAGTGTGAAACCTGAGTTGTGAAATAGTGAAACCTGCTATGATCATCACGTGAGTATGAAATCCGCTTTTATATAATAAAAAACATAATAAAACGCGGATTGCACCCTAACCCGATCTACAAAGCGGATTTCACTATTTCGCAACTCAGGTTTCACCTTGTTCTATTATAAATATCATTTCCAAAACATTTATTTTAGGAAATCGAAATCGAAGTAAATGAAAAATTAAAATCATGAAAATTAAATATTTTAAGAAGAATCGAAAAGATATTTTGAAACAAATTAATAGTTGAGTAATTTTCTCAGTCAACCATTTTTCATATGTTTCACAGCTAAATTTAGTTAACTTTATCAGTAATGCTGCGTAGATAATCCATTAACGTTATTAGCGTTAGCTAATTGCTTAAATCGGAAATCGGAAATCTGCTGTTGGTATGATAGAAAAACTATTTTTTAGCTATACATTTAGTCGAAACTTGGCATTCGGCTCTGACTCCTACTAGTGATCTCTGTTAATTGCTATATAACTAACTATTTGATGCTGCAGCCATTATTAAAGAATTAGGTCTACAAACAGAAGAACCATCATAAAGCCTAATTATTTCAACCCTATTAAAATTTATTAATATAAACACAAGAACACAGACGTTTAAGCATTACCACCGCTTTCTTTTAGATGAAAATGGATGGTTTAAAGGTTGAATGTTGTCACATTATCTGTTAGAAGGGTAAACGTTTTGTACTGATGTTGAACGTCAAAATCAACTTGCGTTGCAAAATTCTAAACTGATTGGTTGGATAGAAAATTCATAATTAAAATTTATAATTTTAACCATTAAGGGATTCCAAAGTTAACTTATTTTAAAAATAAATGAGTGTTTGAAAAGTCCTATTTCTGTTTTGAAATTTCTAAATCAAAATACTGAAATATGAAATAGAAGATAACATATTCAAACTTTTTTTTTAATGATGTTATGTCATATAATATTATCGTAATAATAAGGAATTATAATTATCGCTTAAATTTTTTTTAATATATCATCAATTAAAGTTTTTTTAATAACTCTTTGATATGTCATCGCCTAAATTTTTTTTAGTATATGATTTTTGCTGTATTATTATACGTACAAATAAACTTCCAAATAAAATAATAGATCACTGATTTCAAAACAAATACGTCACTAATACAATTCAAATTCAGAAACCTGAACCTTAGGTCTATACCCCCTATTATCAATAATAAAAATAAATTTATAAAAAGATAGATGAAATTGAAATTCTTATTCATCAAATTACTCTATATTAAATTTTTAAAAATAACCGAGTTACAAGAGCATTAAATTTTATCACACAATGCATTAGAAAAGCTTACTAAATTTCTTGATGGCAAATTTGTCAATAAACGCCGTAAAAACTTTATTTTATTACGCAAGAATATTATGATTCCGGCATTAAAGTTCAAAATCCATTAAATACAATGATTGAATCGGCTAAAAATCAAAATATTCAGTTACAAAGTCTTGAAATATTGAAAAATCCAGTATTGCAATTTATCAAAGCTATGTCAAATTTGCTGATATGTCCTCTCAACGGAATATTTAACGTACTTTGTAGTTTACACTAAGGTATTTAAAATATGTTAACACTTTAAAACTATAGGATGCGATATGTCAAACAAAAAATTAAAATATATTTATTTTTTAATTTATCGATCCAGTCGTCCCTCTCTATAATCACCAAATCCGTCACACCCTATTTTGGTGATTGTAAAGAGGTGTGACTATAAATAAAATACCTCATTATGGGCATCTATAGGCGTAATGTGGCGTGCCTCCATCTAAAACTTTTTTTCTTACTAAGTCAATGATACATGCCCACTAATTAAAAGTTGTAGAGCTCGTCGAGACGCATCTAACGGTGGTTAGATAATTCAAATCGGCCCAGTGGATGGCGAGATATCGTCGAAAACAATTGGCCGACTATATAAAATCTCTATTTAAACAATATTTGTTTACATAAGAGATTTTATATAGTCGGCCAATCGTTTTTCGACGATATCTCACCATCCACTGGGCCGATTTGGATAATCTAACCACCGTTAGATGCGTCTCGACGAGCTCTACAATTTTCAATTAGTGGGCATGTATCGTTAACTTAGTAAGAAAAAAGTTTAAGATGGAAGCACTCCACATTTCGCCTATAGTGATTTTCATATGTAATCTCCATCACGGATTTTTATATAGTCGGCCAATCGTTTTTCGACGATAACTCGCCATCCACTGGGCCGATTTGGATGATCTAACCACCATTAGATGCGTCTCGACGAGTTCTACAACTTTCAATTAATAGACATGTGTTGTTAACTTAGTAAGGAAAAAAATTTAGATGGAAGCACTCCACATTTCGCCTATAGGATCACTCTCCAGTTGACAGGCGGGTTATCAATTAATAGATATGGTCCAGAGCGAAAAGGTTCATACCTCAAAAATGAATTTAATCTTTGTACTTAAATAGCTTAATAAATTATAATTAAATGTTTCTAATCTTTTATGTAAAATAAAGTAGGTTATAATTTATCTTTTTGTATAATTTTTATTATAATAATATAGTTTTATTTTAACAATTCATTATATATTACTTTTTGAATTGAGTAAAAAAAAAAAAGTTTTTTTTAAAAAAAAATCTATTTTAACCATTTTCGCAAAAAGTATGAAGTTTTATAAGTTTGTATTACGCAAGTGCATTAGTGTGCATATAATAAACATACAGTTAAAATTTGGGCAAAATTGGATTACTAGTTGTTAAAAAATTGGTCATTAAAGTCAAGTAATTATATTTTTTTACTATATAAAATATATAAAAATTACTATTAAATTTATATAGTAAATTTTACAATTGATTTTTTAAGTAAGTTAGCATAAATCAAACTTTTTATTTTATCAAAAAAATAGTAATTAAAAATTTTATATTTTTAATAATCCGAATACTAGTCACATTTAATAAATTAAAAATATTAAAAATTATTTTGTAGAAAAAAATGTTTACTAATAACTATTTGAGGTACGAACCTTTTTGTACTGGACTATAATTTAAATTACATAAATATAAAAATTGACCAATCAGATTATATAATCCATATTTAGTTAAAAATTGGTGACTATAATGAGGGTTTTTTATTAATAAAATTGTTAAAAAATCAAAATTTAATAGTGATAGTGATTATAAGCGATTTGTGACTATAATGAGGTTTTTTTACTATGTTTGAGTCCATCGCACAAAATGGATGCTTAAATAGAGGTGTGACAATATGGGGTGTGACTATAGGGTGGTCTGACTATAGATATTTTAGATATTTGTTACATTTAACAATTATTCAAGACGAGAAAGTTTTTTCAACTCAGTTGTAGTAAAACCAATTGTTACTAATAAATTTCTTAATTGAATTCATTTTGATTTAATTTCAATGACTAGCTTTTCATAAATAATTTTGCAATCTGATTGTTGTTTAAATTGAATTCAACGATTTAATTTTAAATTGAATTGCACAATTAACCTAAGCTGATACCAAATATGCAAGTTTTCATTCCAAGTACAGCATAGATGCTATTATAAACAAGAATGTTTTTAATTAACAATAACCTATCATCGCTGGTTCTAATAACTTGAAATTTATGAATAAAAATATATGATCTTATACCTTTACTACTTACTATATAGACAACTAATTGTTATGCAAGCTATTTTTGATTACTTTTTTTTTTTTGAATTTCATTTTACACATTGATTTTACAATCAGATTGGGTGTTAATAATGGAACTACCAAAGTTTTACACTAAGGCTTTATTCGACAGTATTGTAGTTCTCTAAAGCTCCAAGAGGATTCGTTCTTTTTTCACTCCGCCAGGGACAGTACCAACAATTTATTAGCCATGGTATTTTGCTAAGTCTCTCAACTGACTTTAATAGATACGTTAAGACATACAATACAAACAATCAGCTTATGTAGGATAATAAAAAAAAAAGAAAAGCAAAAATAAATTATAAACATATATATATGTATATATAGAAAAGAAAATTGACAATAAATAAAGGGAATTGCTATTCGCACCATGTATTTTTGCTATTCACACCATGGTTACACAAAAATTTCTATTTTTAGAATTCAAAATAATATATGCACAAAGGCTCAGTACATTGTTTTTGCAAAAATAATTTTTGGTTACATGCTGCTAATGCCGTGTAATGTTACACAAGTCTAATTTTGTAACCTAACCCTGAGTTGGCCAGCATTAAGCTTAATGCTAGTGGGCACTATCATGATAATGCCCCGGCAGGTTAGACATAATTCCGGCCCACCCTAATCCTAAATCTAGAACGTATGCATCTAGTATATATACAGTGATTGGCTAGATTTAGGGTTAGGGTGGGCCGGAATTATGTCAAACTCCGCTGGGCATTATCATGATAGTGCCCACCAGCATTAAGCTTAATGCTGGCCGACCCAGTTTAGGTACCAAAATTAGACTTGTATAATGTTACATAACATTAGTGGTGTGTAACCAAAAATTATTTTTGCAAATAGAATGCACTGGGCCTTTGTGTAACACAAGTGCATAAATTTTAAAAATAGAAACTCTTGTGTAACCATGGTGCGAATAGCAATAATCCATGGTGCGAATAGCAATTCCCTAAATAAAAGATTCTAATCTCGAATACAATTATTATTGAGCACCTTTATAGGTTCAGTAATTCTAATTAACTAGTTTCCAAAACTGAGTCTAACAAATACGTGGGAAAAAAATAATACACTGCAACATAAAGATGTACTACGCTTTACTTATATTATAATTGAGCACCGACAATAAAGCAAGCCATAACAGATAATGATTTAATCAAAATTTGATAAATTGCTCGAAATTTCTACAATACTAATCGATTTGCTAATATATTGAGGAAATTTTTGTTTATAATCTATCTTGCTATTAAAAAATATTTAATATTCTAATCAACTAAAAATGTTTACTAATCGACATGACAAAGATACTATCTTGGCTCAGTTATAGTGGGGTAGGAAGCACTAATGATGCCTGACAAAATTATTTTTGCGATGACGAATGACGTTGTCATGGTTTTGTCATGATGATACCTTGACAATTGACGAAACCCCTGATGATTGATGAAACCTATAACAAATTGACAACCTATGACGAATTGACGAAACCTATGACGAATTGACAAAACCTACGACGTATTGACAAAACCTATGACGAATTGACAAAACCTATGACGAATTAACGAAACCTATGATGTATTGACGAAACCTTGATAAAGCCTCTAACGATTGATGAAACATTGGCAATCGATTCAGCCAATAATTAAACAACAAGCTTCTATATAATGATCTTTAGATACACTAAACCTTAAATTGTTTCAAAAAAATGATATTTCATTATAAGGTTTCATTGGCTTTTTCCTTTTTTCTTCTTTCGCACATTCAAATATATGTCGGGTTGATCCGGAATACTGGTAGTTATTTATGTCGGGTTGATCCGAAATACTGGTCGAGAATACCAGTAATCAGGAATAGTCAAAATTTGTGCATGTGTTTATTTTCATCAATTCCGGATCAACTCGACTTAGATTCCGAACACATAAAAAAGGAAATTAAATTTTGTAAATAAACAAAGCGCGTAAAATAGAAGTTTATGGCAAGAGTGTTAGTATTGGAGACTACAACGATATATTGGTCTCATTATTTGTAAAATTTCATTTCCGTCATTTTTAATTAGTGCACCAAGGTCGATCTAAATATTGGTTTTCAAGTATTTTCGCGTTTCTTCCTTCATAAATAAGTAAAATCATGATAATAATGCACTGGTTATCTTAGCAACCTATATTGATCCTCTATCGCTGTTATAAATTATGCATTATCGCTTAAACATCATTTTTTTAGCTCTTATCGTTATCGTTATTAAAACACTTCTTAACTTTTTATAAACGCGGTAATTAATTCTATTTTGTATAGAATATAACTCTTCAGGTTTCTTCATTGATTTCGTTAATTCGTAATAGGTTTCGTCAATTCGTCATAGGTTTCATCAATTCGTCATAGATTTCATCATTTCATCATAGGTTTCATTATTTCGTCATAGGTTTCGTCATTTCGTCATTTGTTTCGTCAATTCGTCATAGGTTTCATCAATCGTCAGGGGTTTCGTCAATTGTCAATTCGTCAATCAGAAATTACTTAACAAATGGTTTCTCATTTGTCAATGACGTATATTTTATCATTCGTCAGGCATCATTAGGAGGCACAGTAAAATTTTTGGGCTTGCCCCTCGAGGCATGCCTTAAACCAAGGCATACTTCACTTATCGTGCCTCGAGCATGCCTCTAGTATATAAATCACATGACAAGTTTGCTTAATTTATATAATATTCAGAATTATTGTGCGAAATAAATATTTACAGTAAAATATACTATAAATATATGTAACCATATAAGTATTCGGAACCAGAAATAAAATCAGAGCTTTATTCTTTATTTAAATTAAAAATTTATTAAATATATAATGTCATCAAGATACAGTATTTAACTTTAAGGTTGTTCAATTTAATTAGCCAATTAATGCGCTGTTATTTTTTTGTGATCACATGATATGGGCATGTCGAGGACCCCGTGCCTCCTACCCTATATTATAGTAATATATCTGTGTCATGATATTCCTAATTTTATCTCTGCTATATAATCATCATTTTTCCAAATGATTAGTAAATTTGATTATATCTCCGATCGTCCTTGTATCTATTTTTATCCCTATTTTATTTCTCTATACTATTTATAGATCTTTCTTTTTCTATCTATAGCTATCCGATTTCCTTCTATAGATATGTTTAATTACTATACCCGAATTTCATATTAATTAATCTGTGACATGTGAAGTTGAATTGGTTCGATGCATGAACAATACTAAGCATCATTGAATCTTATATTTTCGCATATCTGATAGCCCAATGAAGAGTTAGAAAAGCAGATTTCGAGATTACTAATGTAAATAGTAATACGAAACTTTATTGGTATCGAAGGAATTAAAGATTAGTAATATCAGAAGATAGTTGGCCCGAGGGGGTGGGGAATTCTAAGTAATTCACATGTATATAAGCACAATGTGTTCGCTCTTCATGTATCTTTAGGTTTTGGTCTTTTGTTGATCCTTCTTACATATAAAGTTATTCTTTATTGTTTATTAAACTTCGTGATTATATGCTTAGTGCAAAGTCTCGCTATAATATTTGTCTTTTATTTTTTTTCTTGTATTTCGAATCATTATATTTATAAACCCGACCTTACGTATTTTAAATTCATTTACTATCCTGACCTACCTCAGTACTTGCAAAACTGATGCTTCCCAAATCGGATGGTAACAACTGTAACCGATAGAGCTTTTGCGGCTATGATTGTTGATACTGAACAATTATCATCAACTACTGTGGGTAAAATTGTACACCTTTTAATTCAGTTTAAATTGGAATTTTAGATGACCAACTATTGTGATTCTTAATCTTTAATCTAGTTCAAACAAAATTCTGGGTCGGGATACTTCGGAGTGCATCGGAATTATAGTCAGCTGGGTCAGAATTAATCAATTTTGCCCCTAGATCTTAAAAATTTTACTAATGAAATATCCATTAGTGATATGGGCTGACCTCAGCCCATTAGCCGGGCAGGCGGCGGGTCGGCCCTGGACCCATATCCCTGTAGTTCAGCCCAGCTGGGATATTTTTTAATTTTTTCACCTGATAGAATTTATTGTATAACTTATCATTAATAATTAAATCATACTTGGAACATTCTCAAGTTAGTACTTGCAGTCAATAAGTATAAGATATTGGTTATGCATTGACAAATAACGTGAAATTTGTTCAACTGGGCAAATGATTGGCTGACACGTGCCGCTTCGCAGCACGTGACAGTCAATCATTTGCCCAGTTGTACAAATTTTACGTTATTTATCAACGCATAACCAATATCGATATTATCGTGCAACTATGATCATGGCGTAGTAGACATGTGACCTCATACATCATCAAAACAATAAATAGATTAGATAATTGATCTAAAAAAAATTTTTTTCAAATCGTTTTGAATGATTTTTCTCTTTCGCACTTATTTGTGCATTTGCTTTTCTTCCTTTTAAAGTTCTACGTTTAGTTCTGAGTTTTACATATTTTAAAGGTTCAAATCATTTGAAAAACTTTTTTTTTTACGTTTCATTAATTCTGAATAAGGTTGTGCATAAGTTTTGGTGGCTTCATCTTTAACCATTCAAAGTCTCATCTTGCACAGGGGCTTACAATTTTTTTAATTTCTTTGCTTTTCGCCACATAAAATATTAAAGAGAAGTTTATGGTCAGTTTGTAATTAAAAAAAAAAAAATTCCAAAATGCCGAAATCAACAAAAAAAACTTCCTATACTAGTTTAGTAAAAAAAGTTTCACGTACTAGTGCCCCAAAGGTTTGTACATTTTTTTTCTTTGAAATAGTTATTTAACGTATTTAACATGAAGTTTGAACTAAATATTTGAATTTACAGGCGTTTAAGTATGTTGAGCCTTCGGTGGATGAGTTAAAAGCAATTCACGAAAGTTTAAAAGTGCAGGCAACACATAAGGCTACGCAAGTATGGGTGAAGGTCTTGGAGAAATTCCGTTCAGATGTAGGCTATGAAGGGAAAATCGAGGATATTTGTTCAAAAAAGGTTTTAGAAGACCAATTATGCAAATTTGTATGTGCGATGAAACGTAGAGATGGTAAAGAATACCATGCATCATCTGTAAGAAATTGCTTGGCTGCCATTTGGCATCATCTAAATGAAAATTCAGCTTTAGAGAAACCGGTGGACATCTTAAATCTGAAAGTTTTTTTGACCTAAGCACTGTCGTGAATGAAAAATTGAAAACACTATCCCTAGCAGGCTTGGGTGAACGTAATAGTGCCGATGGTCTGACAATAACTGAGGTTGAACAGATATTAGCACACCCAACAATGCAACGTAACTCACCTGAAGGATTATTGCGTCGTGTATTTTTTTACAATGCTATATTATTAGCTCTGCGTGGTGGCGAACATCAAGACCTTAAAATCAGTAATTTTGTAAAAAGGTTTGATGGCAGTTTAGATGTTAAGTTGTATAGGTCGAAAACAAATCAGAGGGGATTGAATGATCGTGATGGACAAGCTGAAACGATTAGTTTACCTAACAATAAGCATATTATTGATGATTATGAGTTTTTTTTTACAAAACAATCTGCAACAGCTGTTTCTAATTTTTATTTAAAACTGTGTACACCAAACGAGTGTGAGAATTTTTGAATTTCGATTGTAATTAATCAAATGTAATGTTTAAATTTATTGCTTACTAAAAAACTTTTTTATTATAGTGGATTTTAGTGGAAAATGGTTCTATACACGTGCACTGCCTGAACATACGTTGAAAAGCTACTTTCAGCTTATTTGCGAAATGACAAACATTGAAATTGGCAATAGAAATATCTCTAACCATTCAGGCCGAAAAATGTCTGTACAAGTATTAAAAGGGTTGGGATTTTCTAACTCAGTTGTAATGTCTATTACACGCCATAAAATGCAACAGGGTCTAGCATCTTATAAGCGTCCCAAGATGGTAATGCAACAACAAGGTTTGAGCGGATTCTTCAATGCATTATCAAATGTTACCTGTTCACAACCTGAATCAGTTGAAACTGATCAAGGTACATCTAACCAAGCCACAACACCTAAAGGAATATATGGTGATTTTACATTAGCAAGTGATTACGTGACATTTGATACAGATATGCTCAATGATGATTTAACAACAAATAACAACTTACCCAAGTCTCCACGAAGTGCATTAAGCAATCTTGATCAAAACGTACAAAAGGAAAGCATCTCAAATTCGGGAAGCGAAAGCTTAGAGCCAAAGCAAATACAAGATCAAATTAGTGGAGAACTTGGAAGTCAAAAGCAGCAAATGGATAAGGAAGCACTTGATAAATTTCTTACCGGGAACGTGTTCCATAACTGCACTTTTAATTTCAGTGCTCTATAAATAAAAGTAATTATTAATACGTATTGAAATGTAAAAAAATTAATAATGACATTTACGTAGCTTAATTCAATTTGCAACTATAAATTGTTTTATGTGAATATGTACGCATTTAGTAAATATTTCAGTTGAATATTTGTGCATTTACCGAATATCAGCTTGTGTAATATTTCATGTATAAAAATAGTAAATATTTCAGTTGAATATTTGTGCATTTACCGAATATCGGCTTGTGTAACATTTCATGCATAAAAATATTATGGCAAAAAAAGCCATGATCATATGAGTTTGCATGATAATAATCTATACAACCAAAATCGAATTGTCAACTTTTCTAGTCATTATTTATTTTTTTTGATTTTTATAACTCCCTACGGAGATGCTCAGTTGTATACTTTATTTTTAAGGACAATGTTAGTTAATGGGCCTCCCTAATTAGCAAGGTCCCCTACATATTTATGTACTACATGTTATATCCTAGTCTATTATCCCAACTGTGTTTAACTGACTGACCCATTTACTACTGGGGGATTAACTGGAACAGTTCAATTATTCTTTCGTACCCAACCAGAAGCACCCGGCTAGACTTCGGCTTCCAATCCATTTTGATTTTTCTAGAAGTTTTTCTTCTCTGAAGAAAGCATAGAAACCTCATTAGAGCAGACTACTCTACTACTGTCTGATACATCCTGAAAAGGTTGTCCTTCCATTTCGGGCAATATCCGGTTGTCCTATTTACTACTGGAGGATTTAACCGGAACTGATCAAGTTATTACTTCTTTTAATGACAACCTGACACTAATGCATATGTGGCTGAGCTGTTAAACATGGTCCTAGCAACCTGGTTCAGGTTACCTGTCCCATGACCTTGTGTAGTTAGAACTGTTTTCTGTAGGACTTAAACTGGTGACCTTGTGTTTAAATTAGCAGATGTCCTGGGAGTACAATCACTACACTATTGACCCACAGGACTAGTTGTTATTTATAATTCAACTAGTTAATTAAGAGTTCTGATTGCATGTCCTTTTTACTGATTAAAGCACTGATTATTGATTATAAGTTAGTAACTATTGTTATATATTATCACTTTTATTTCCAACTATGAGAAAATAGCCCAGTATATTACTAGCTATAAAAGGACACATCGGGTCCTTCTACTTGTTCACAAATATAGTAGATCCTCTATATATGGGATTTTTGCTAGGAAAATGACCCTCCGATTTTATATAGATTTGATAAACAAAATAAAATATGTCAGCTATCCGATATCTTACTTGTATGAACTTTTTTTTATTCTGTAGAGATTAGTGATCTCTACGAAATAAAAAAAATTTTGTTTAAATTTGACTATTAGATCATTGGTAAATTTGAATTTTATTTATAAACTCGGAGGATCATTTTCTAGCAAACATTCTATATATGCATCATATGCACTCTTCTTACTATTTGTAATTTATATTACATTATATTGTATATGTGTTTATGATGTGTTGATCATTATATCAATCAATTAACTAAAGTTCTAATATTATCTCATAGTGTGATTTGTTTAGAAATCAAAATATTGCATATTGAGAAAATCAAATTATAAGCCTATTTGCATTCTTGTTTGACTGAAAAGATTTTTTACAATATGATCAGCTCAGATGACCGGGCTGATTAATTTTAGTAGCTGGGTCAGCCTAAGAATTTGATATCAGCCTGTATCATTATTATCCTTTCATTAAGTAAAAAATGCCTAGCTGATAATTTTGCTATAGAACCTGTTAATAACTAGGGCTAAACGCTAACCTAGATCTGATGCATCTGGCCCAGAAATTTGTGACCCTTATTAACCTGCGAGTACCCTCAGAAATCAAGGCTAACAAAACAACTATCAACAGGGAGTTACGTGAGCACAGAGACACAAATGTGTAGTAGTTTATCATAGCTGTTAGCATATAGACAAACGAGAGGGTTTATATTTAGTGTGATTTAGCAATTCGAAAGAGTGTGTGATGTAATTTTAGAATCAATTGGAGAGTGTTCTTTATTAATATAATTATAAGATCATGGCAAACTGTAAACATGCTACAAAGTGGAGCAAATATCACCTATATATATACCGTATATGTTTGAAAATAAGCTACTACCTAAAATAAGCTACTCCCTGATTTTTTTTTAAAAATCTTAAAAAATTTATTAGCAGTTGCTACATATAAATCTTTTTTTTACTAAGTAAATTTCAAAAGCTCAATTAAGTAAAGTTGTTTAGCACATCAAAATGCACCTATAGTAAAAATTTAGTAATATTTGTACAACTTTTTATTAGTACATTATTCAATTTTTTCAAACAAATCAATATTTCGAAAATAAGTACTTTACAATTTTTTGTGTAATTTTTTGGCCAAAAAAGGTAGCTTAATTTCAGATACATATAGTACTAAAATATCTATTAATATAAGATATAGCATTTCTGCCATAAATGATCGATCTATCATTTATACCAGTTCTTCTATAAATAATCAACTATCATGTATGCCAGTTCTTCCTAATCCACCCATTTATGGCAGCAATGCAAGATATGGCAGGAATAGCAGATCTGATATTTCGAGTGCAGCAACCTTATGATCTACGAATTCAATAGGGCCCAGATTAGGGCTAATACACTTCTGTAAAATTCAGTTCAATCAATGGTCATATCACAGTATCAACTAGTTAAGCAAGCAAAATACCCACAACATAACCTTCACAGGCACGTGTCATGTGATACCAGCAATTCTTAATTTGGATTTACTATTGCCAAGGAATACCTTAAATAGTAAATTATAAGAATAAGGCAAACAAATAATTAGAATAACTAAAATAACTATAACAATTGGAGTAACTAGAATACTTAAATAAGGATAATTTGAATTATATATGTAAAAACAGATCAATTTAATTATAAGTAAGGCCAGACCAAGTTGATTATGTATTTTATATTACCCCCTCTCATAGTAAAAATATTTTGATAAATATACATAGAGCTACGGGACATTTCAGAAAATTTTTATATAGTCATAAAACAATTTAAAAATTTTTTTTTAAAATTTTACTATGTGAACTACCTTTATCCCTCCTGAAGTAGAGGAGGGTAATGTAAAACACATAATCAACTTGGTCTGGTCAAAGCCCTTTTACTCTTTACTTTAATTATAATCATTGTAAATTGTTTAAAAACTAGTCAATTTAGTATAGAAATTTCAAGCAGTATTATCTAGAGATAGGTTTTATTTGTGCACATTAATATACATTCATGCTGTTATAGAACAGGTTTCTAAATTCTAAACGCTAGAATATTCTAAGTGTTTCTATTATTGTATAGTTTTATTACTTTATTACTTTATTACTTTATTACATTATTACTTTATTACTTTATTACTTTACTACTTTATTACTTTATTACATTATTACTTTATTATATTACTACTTTATTGTTTTATTGTAGGGATGTTAAGTGGTTCATTCAGTTCAGTTCCGGTCCAGTTCCATAAAGTTCAAAGAAAAAAAATGAACTGAACTAAAGTTTATAAACTTCAGTTCAATTTTAAAGTTTAAACTTGAGTTCATAAACTTAAAGTGTGAACTTGAGGTTAACTTTGAAGTTCAAACTCTAGTTCATAAACCTAAGTTCACTAGAGCTATTACCCAGTAAGAAAATAATTATCCAGGCAGGTCAGACCTGCCTGGATAATTATTTTTCTACTTAGTCACGATAAATGTTAGATTTATAGTTAGATGAAACCTCGAAGTTTCACACTAACAAATACGTAAGTACTAACAAATTAAGATTGCATCATAACTTGCTATACAATAGAATCATATGACTTTGCTATAACTTTTGGTTGACAAAATGTCTTTCTAAGCATGCATAATATGTATATACGTACTTTCATACAAAGATTCAACATGCCGTATCAGTATTACAATTATATTTAATTACTAATAATTTCTTTATTATACATATTACAATTTTGTTATAACCGGGTTCATATAAGCTGAGTTTTCAAACCAGTTTTATAAGCTAAGTTTATAAACTGGGTTTATAAATCAGGTTTATAAACTAGATTATAAAACTGGTTCAAGAACTGTCGTCAATTTATCTTTGAATGAACGGCTAAAAAGAGTAGTTTGAACCAGGTTCAGACCCGGTTCATTTGAACGACCCTATTTTATTGTTTTATTGTTTTATTACTTTATTATTTTATTACTTTATTGTTTTATTACTTTTTAAAAGATATATAAACCCTAGCTTTCTGACCTTCTACCCACAAGCTTTTTAGCTTAGACTCAGACTTCCCTCCTTTTCTCTCTAACACTCAAAATAATCGTATTTCTTAAATATTATTGTTTAAATAAATAAAATATATCTTTGCCAAATAAATATACTCTTGTTAATTAATAAATATAAACTGAGCCGCTCTAGTGAAGTAATATTCCACTTCCACACCACTTTATATCTTCTCTGACCCTTATAAGATCCCTGTCACTATGTGCTGTGTTACAAGTACACTCCTCTGACATTGATCACCGGAATTTTGTAATTACAAAATGACAATTATTTTTTTTACAGGTTTTTACAACTGCAATTTATCGACACCCACTTAATAATCCAGGTTGATTTTTTTATTTAATAGTTATAATAATAAATTTTTATTTACAATTATTAATACCGCGTCGGGTATCCTTTAGCATCAATTACAGCACGAACACGACGAGGCATGCTTTCAACAAGATTTTTAAAAATCGAACCATCAATCTTAAACCACTCCTCCTGCAGGAATCTGAATAGTTCTGACTCACTGCTTGGCAGAGGATTATGCTTACAAATTCAGCACTCCAATTCATCCCAAAGATGTTCGATAGGATTGAGATCGGGGCTCGTTGCAGGCCAAGGAAGTTCGTCAATATCATTTTCTTCAAGCCAATCCATGGTGAAAGTTGAAGTGTGGATTGTCGCATTGTCGCTTTGGAATAGATAGTTTTTTTCTCCAACAATGCTATCTAGACCGCCTAAAAAAGGTACCAAACAATCTTGAAGAACCTCAGTATAGTCCTGCGAATTCATATTACCAAAAACCTGAACCAAAGGTCCAGGACCATAGTAACTAAAGCAATCCCAAACCATTATTTCCCTTCTTTCTGACCTAAACGTAGGAACCAAACAATCTATATCATATTTTTCTTTTGGTTTCCTCCAAACATATGTACGACCATCCCCTCCAAACACTTCAAACCGTGATTCGTCACTCCAAACAACATTTTTCCACCTCCTATTCCAGTGTTCTCGATCTTCAGCCTACTTCAAACGAAGCTTGATATTGTCTTCATTTATGAATGGTTTTCTCTTTCCAACCTGCCAAAAAACCTTCTTCATGAAGGTGACATTGTACGGTACGTGTAGACACCTCGACGGAGGTTGATTCCACAAAATTATTTGTCAAAACGTTCAAACCAGCCTTTCTATCACTTTTCAAAAGGCGTATAATGTGGCGGGTACCACATTCAGTTATTTTAGGTGCCACCCCGTGGCGAGGAAAAGGTTTTATCTCTCCATTTTTTTTGTAATAGTTAACTATGTCATAGACAGTACTCTTCGGTAAATTTAAGGTTTGTACGATATTTGCCGGCCTCACACCGTTTTGCCAAGCACCAACAATTTGAGCCCGTTTTTCCTCGGTTAGTTGCTTCCTTTGTTTTATGATAATAAAAAAATATTCAAAAAAAAATTAATATAGTCAAACAGAATGACGTCTAGTGTAACTGTAAAAAAAAATTTATGTATTAATACTAAGAGGTATGTTTCACAAAAAATTATTGTGCAACATGAGTCATAATTATCGATCATCTAAAATTTTGAAAATTCCAGTGATCAATGTTAGAGGAGTGTACTATATTGAAGGCTATAGTCGCTTGTAACAATGCACATATTTTATAATTATGCATAATTTATTCTATCTAAATTATATACAGTAGAAAAATTAATGCATATATGGGCCCTCAAAAATAGAAACAGACATGATCCCACATGGCATTTTCATGTAAATCAACAACCAGAGCTGCGAAATTTGTTTATATATATTAGCCTGAAGAAGTCAAAAATGTAAAAACATAAAATAACAGTTTAAACCTATCTTGGGTAGTTCTTGGGCCATTAATAAACAATATTAGAAAGCAATTTTATCTATAGATTAGTCCTAACCTTAACCTAATCCTAATGCTAAACAGGCTCTGACATGAAATTTAACTAAAATTTCAAAAATCACATAGGTATATGGCTTTAGCAGGACCCCAAACAATATATAAAGGTTACATTAGCTTTAATATAAACTTTTTAAAATTTTTATCCACTTTTTATCAGAGCTAATTAACCATATTTTACATATAAGCTTCAATATTTAATAAATTTTAACCAATTATCAAATTAACAACACATTTTTAAAAAATTTTTCTCAAAAAAAAATTTTTTCTCAAAAAAAAAATTTTTCTCAAAAAAAAATTTTTTTTAAAAAAAAATTTTTGTCAAAAAAAATTTCTCAAAAAAAAATTTTTCTCAAAAATAATTTTTCTCAAAAAAAATTTTTTTCAAAAAAAATTTTTTTATAAAAAAATTTTTCTTAAAAAAAAATTTGAATTAATATATATGTACCCTAAGGGTATACTAAAATTTTTGTACCCAGATTCTGTGTAACATAATTTAATCATGGGATATATAAAAAAGTGTTTCTGTGTAATATAACAATCACAGGGTATATAAACAATAATTTACCTGTGCTAGCTAACTTTCTATATTTTATTTATCGTATTGTAGATGTTGCTACAAGAATTGCTAGTTTTGAAGTCATTTCATATTGTTGCATTATTGGAGTCTTGTCCACACCTATTGCATTAAACACCTGATTTTCTGCTAAATCCTTTTAATATAACTGCATGTTTTACTTCTAAAACGGACGAACGTAATTATTACTTTTCAAATTTATTCATTTTCGAAATTAACCGATTTCTAAATCTCGCATGTACTAGTACAGAAAAGAATGACTGTAAAGCACACATTTATCATCAAATACCTGGGAGGATGGATCACGGTAATGGTACATACAATCTTGGAAATTGTGATCAGGATGGAATCGGTCTTGAAAGTAATGAACAATTAGCATTCATCGATTATCAAAAGCCTGCAGAAATGAATAGTGCTACCGAAATGGATAGGTCTAGCAATTGTTATCGTGATAGTATAGGAGCTGAAATGGATAACAAACTTGTAGCCGATTTCAAGGAAGTAGTTGATGTGGGAATATTGTTATTTTGGATGAACCTTATGAGTGTTATGCTTAACTCATATCTTAGACAAGTTAATGACAATTGAATAAAGCAGATAAATATGTAAAGGTTGTCAAAGGTGGTACAAGAACTATAGACATTGATGAAGTACAAAGAAGCATCGAAAGTGGATGTTAATCATGAAAATCCAACGCTTGAGAAGCTGAACAAAAGTAAAAACTAAGTTGAAGATAATGAATTTCTGCAGAGTAATAGCAAGGATAATTCTGTGATGAAACACCAAATGCATAAGCAAATAACAACAGTGAAGTCGTGATTAATATTTGTAGGAGAAATAATGTGAAATATTGTGATGTTTATAATAATATTAGGTATCATAATGGTTTTATCACTACCACTATTCCTTAGCAACAATCGATCAACTTCCACTTCCAAGTTATCCAAATTTCGAACATCCACTTCGCCAATTGATCCATTACTTTTAATCTCGACCTCTTCAGCACTTTCATTCTCTAATCTGGCTTGATTAAAATCACCGCATTCGATATTATCCCAAAAACAACTCAAATAAACTTGTCTCACGACTTGGTGTAGCTAAACCCCAATCCTTATTGGATACTTTGTTTTCATCATTACTGATATTTTTGCTAATCATCACGTTTACATCTCCACCTACTTCAACTAACCTGTTTTTACCTTCATCCATTTTTTCATTATCACTATCTGCCTTTTTTCTCATCAGCCCACCACATTCGTTCACGCTTTTAATACACGTATCCTCCTTTTCCTCCACGTTCATGTACTACAATATCAAGTTCATCTTGGACCGTTGGTACAACTTCGTTGCAAGATGGGCTGGTAATCTACTCAGGTCCTCATGTTGCGGGTTAATCAATGACTTTCATCAAAGAAAAACCTAACCCGGATGGTAGAGGCACTAATAATTAATTAGGCACTTCGAACCAAACACAATATAAAGCAAGTTTTCTTATTACTATATTTATTTATTGTTTTATTTATATAAACGGTTTTATTATGAAGGAGATTTTGTTAACTATACTAAGACTAACTAATAATTAATTAATTATCTTTAACAATTCTAATCGCTTCCTTATATAGGTTCGTATTATTTTGCCGACAATTACTTCAATGACATAACATTTTACTGACAAATACTCACCGACAAGTTCATTTTACTGACAGTTTGTTTCACTGAAGTTCATTTTACTGACAAGTTTTTTTTTAAAAAGCACTCTAACTTTAGCCCTAATTCTACATAATTCTACCTGACTCTAACGACAATGACCAGAATTACTTTGTCGGTGAAATGAGCTTCGGTGAAATAAACTGTCAGTAAAATGAACGTGTCAATGAATAATTGTTGGTGAAATGATATGTTGGTGAAGTAATTGTCGATTAATTGATTGCCACCCTCCTTATATATGGGCTGCCGTTAATAGAAATAAGGCAGATTGACATTTTAAAAAAAATTAATACCTTAACTTTCATAGTGTATATCTCGATGAATTTTGAAGCCATCTTGATGAGTTAATATTCAAAAGGAAATCTACAATCTAAGCTTTCTATTAAATATTAAATCATCAAGATAGCCTCAAACTCCATAGAGATATGTGCTGTAAAAGTTAAGGTATTAATTTTTTTTAAAATGTCAATCTGCTTTATTTCTATTGACGGCAGCCTATATATCTAATTTGAGTGTAATTTGGATTGGGTTTAAGGCTAAAAAAAAATAGGATCGAGCAGGTGAAATGGTTTTTAGAATTAGGTTTAGGGTTAGGAATCAGGTGGTTTTTAGTTGGATATAAGGTTAGAGTTAGGGATCGGGTAGTTAGAAGTAGTTTTAGTTAGTAATAAGGTTTAGGTATTGTGATTGGGTGGTTTATAGTTAGAAGTGGAGTTAAGCTTTGGGCCGCGACTAAAGGCATCAGGTGGTTTTTAGTTAGATACAAGGTTAGGGTTAGGGATCGGGTAATTAGAAGTGGTTTTAGTTAGTAATAAGGTTTAGGGATAGTGATTGGATAGTTTATAGTTAGAAGTGGAGTTAAGCTTAAGCCACGACTAAAATGGAATTGGGTTTGGTTAAAGATAAATAATATATAAATAAATTTGTAAATAAATA
This sequence comes from Gigaspora rosea, assembly GCA_003550325.1. Classification (NCBI taxonomy): domain Eukaryota; kingdom Fungi; phylum Glomeromycota; class Glomeromycetes; order Diversisporales; family Gigasporaceae; genus Gigaspora; species Gigaspora rosea. The sequence continues at coordinate 240,203 of QKWP01000241.1, forward strand.
AATAAATTGGTTTATTATAATTATATATATTATGTTAAATTAGTATGATATTGTTAACCTGTAAAATATCACAAAAACGGACATAACGATCCAAATTCGATGAAACAACCACCATTCGACTCAGCGCGATGAGACGGTTCGAATAAGCTATAGTACGTCCCTGTACGACCTCTGGTTGCCAAGATAGGAGTTGTCAAATATTTACTCCTATACTTATTAATAGACCAACGATCTGATTGGCTAGGCGATTGCTGCGGACAAAAATCGTAGATCTGACATATCTAAAAGATGTCATATTTATAGCTTATATTCTAGATATTTTATTTATTACATATATATTATTTATTACATATATTATATTTATACTAGTAATACTATATATTTTATTAATAATAGTTATAGTATATATTACACATGTAAAAGATATTGACCGTTACATTTGTAAAATTTCAAAAAGTATAAAAGCGGCCGATGTGGACCTCAAGTTCAACATCGAGTCTTCATACTCTTTCAATAATAAAAACAACTATTAACTACACAAATCAAACAGTTATTAGTATCCTCATATACTTTTAATTGTAGCCTCTTTCGTAATTGCAAATTGCCTTAAATCTTCTTTGTTAAGTTTTATTAAAAAACGCCTTCCGACTTAGATATATCACAGTAACAAAGTGAGGTTACACAAAGTGTTCACTGTCTAAGATCGCTCTAGTTACCTAATATCTTTGAAGAAGTGGATATAGGATAACAAATTGGTGGTGACTGTGAGATACTTTCTCCACCTGTGCTGAATTTTGGAAAAATAAAATTTGAAACGTTGACTTCGTGGAACGTTTGCCACTAAGTAAAGTCAATCAATATTGCTCCGATTGAGCTGAAATTTGGACTGTATATCCTTTGGACGATTCCGCATCTTTTGTACTAAGCTTATCTTAGGACGAAAACGCCTCTGGAATCCGTAAATCGTGTTGACGGCATTTTTGGACGTCAAGAAAGAAATTTTTGGTCACGTGACATACTTCGCAAAACTATCGTTCGGAATTAAATACTGAGGTATAACCAACCAAACCAACTTGAAATTTGATGCCTAGAAAAGGTATTGCAACCCCAAATACACCTGCACACATTGAAAATACTCTTGCCTGGAAAGCTCCTTTCTACAAGAAATATCTTGAACAAGAATTGGATAAACTTGTTGACTCTTCTGAACAAAAAGACGGAACTATTGTCTTTTCCCTGAAAACCCTCAGATTAGCGGACTTATATTGTGCTCAATTAAAGCAAACTCAAGCTTTTGATTGTTAAAACCCTTCTATTCTCCTGTTATTTTCCTTATTATTATCATCTTAGTTATTATTTTATGCAATTTAACTTTGACGGATATCTTTTAAAATTATTTATACATCAGCAAGAACATTTCTCAGACTCCCCTTTAAGTCAAATAGACGACTCTTGTATTATTTGCTACCCAATAACTACTGTTATTCCCAAAAATTTTCAAAATTTCTATCAGTGGTATTGTGCTGAATATCCTGTTAGTGATTTCTCTGGAAAATCATTAGAATACTTTTATCAAATATCTCAAATTTATACCCAATTTAACTTACCCCAGTATAAAAATACTATTTTTAAACTTATTTTTAGCTTTAGATATTCGTCCTCTCCTGGCAACCTTACTGATATAATACGTAGTATTGCTAGTTTAACTATTTATACTAGTTGTTTTCATAGAAACCCTTTTTCTTTACCTGCTGAATTTGAAGAAGAAGACCGTCTACACAAAGACTTTGAAGATTATAGTGACTCTATTGAAAATCTCTTTGCTCTAACACCTGTTAATACACCACAACCTAGCCCTACTCTATTATCTGCACGTTTATCCACTCCCCCTCCATTACCTATTAACACAATGACTACCGCTCATGACGTTTTGAATTATTTGAGAGAACATGAAAAAGGAGGCATGTTATTGAGAATTGAACCATTCAAAGGAGACGGAACCCAAGACCCACTTACTTGGATTGAGGACTTTAACAAAGCTAGTCAAGCAAACAAATGGAATTTGGGTAGAAAGAAGGATATTCTTGCTGCTTTCTTAAGGGATAATGCTGAAGATTGGACCACTACTATTAACAACTATGCTAATGCAGGAACTGATTGGAACGCCGTGGAAACCGCCTTTAAAAATGCTTTTTGTACCCAACGATGGCACAACAAATGGCTTAGGGAGCTGGATTCATTAAAACAAGGCCCTGAAGAATCTGTTGACTCTTATTATGCTAGATTTAAAAGATTAGTCAAGAGAGTTAACACCCAAGCGGCACAACTCTCTGATCCTCAAAAATTGTTTTATTTCAAAAAGGGATTACGCCCTGCAATCCTACCAATTCTTCTCACCCATGACCCTAATGATTTAGCTGCTCTTCTTGAACTTGCTAGAACCTATGAACAAGGAACTGACTTCGCTACTAATGCTAACCCTGGACCAAGTAACCCTAACGCTGCTGCTTATGAAAAGGAAATTGAACAACTTACCCAGCAAATGAATCAAATGTCATTAAACTATGCCACCATTGCATCTGCCTTGAGTGCTCAAACCGAGCCAACCTATCGCCCAAAACAATCCAATCAATCCTACCAGAAGCCCAGGCCTACCAATAATTCTCGATCCAATATTGTTTGCTACAGATGTAGTGAAAAAGGACATTTTGCAAGAGATTGCATGTCTGAACGTTTGCCAACCAAGGAACAGCGTTACCAAATGACCAACAGAAACCAGAACAAACAAAGAATCCATTATGCTGCTGCAGAAGAGGATTACTCTGAAGAAGAGGAAATTTATGTCACCCGTGCACTTCGTCCTAAACCTTATAATACTAATAGAAAAGTGCAAAAAGAAGCACAAAAAGAAATCCAAAAGAAGTCAGAATCCCAAAAAGAAATAAAGTTAAGGAACAGAGCTGTTCATGTGGAAGAACCTGAATTTGAGGACATGATAGAAGAACCCATTGAAAGCCCTAAACCTGCCAAACCTACCAAGAAAAGAGTCCAGAAACTCCCTTCAGTAATTGATCAATTGGAACCTTATGACATTTCCAAAGATCTTTTGAATAGACCCGCCCAAGCTACTTATGGACAGTTGCTCCAATACCCTAACCAACGAAAATACCTCGCCCAAACATTGAAGAGAAATAATGCGCCCATTACTGAAGCTAACCATGTGGAATTAGGACCTAAAAGAAAAACTGTAGCTATGAGGTGCCATGTTAATATTAAAAACCAACCCGTAGTTGCCATACTCGATTCTGGTGCTGCTGTCAGTATCATTACTGCAAAGTTAATGAAGAGATTAGGATTGAAAATCAACCAAGAATCCAAGACTATTGTCGTAACTGCTAATGGACAAAGAGAAAAAGCATTAGGATCCATTAATGATGTGAAGATTACCCTCCAAAATATTGCAATCCCTATTGATTTGCAAGTTATAGAATCAAAGGATGAGACCCTCTTGTTAGGAACTGACTGGTTTAACAAGTCCAGAGCAAACCTTGATTTTGATAACCACACCTTGAAGATTCGCTACTTGGGAAAAAGAGCTACTATCTATACCACCCATGTGAGTGGAGAACCAGTACCTGATGAACTTGAAGAATTTACTGATGAAGATGAATGGATAGATGAAATTGAACAAGACCAAGAAATGGAGACATACTATACTGAAGAAGGAGACATAGAAGATGAAGATTTGTTCTATAACCCCTGGACTGAGGTTATCAATGAAAAGAACCCAGCAGCTTATGTTGCATTAACTGCTGATATTGAAATCCCACCTTCCGCACCCCAAATTAACACCTCCTTGACTAACTTTGAAAAGAAGGTTGCAGAAAAGATTCTTCTTAATAACTATCATATCTTTGCAGAAAACATCTCAGAAGAAGGACAAACCTTAGAACTTGGACAAACAACTGAAGTCTACCATGAAATCTATACTCCAAATGCCAGCCCAATTAAACAACGAGCCTATAAAGCATCTCCAGATGATCAAGAATTTCTTAAACATGAAATTGAAGAGATGGAAAAGCGAGGAATTATCAGAGAATCATGTAGCCCATGGTCTTCGCCTGTGGTTATTGTACCCAAAAAGAATGGAAAGAAGAGACTTTGCATTGACTATCGCAAGTTGAATGCAGTCACAGAAAAAGATGTCTATCCTCTTCCTGATATCAATGAAATCTTATCTGTCTTTGAAGGAGCCCAATGGTTCACTAGTCTGGATCTAGCTAGTGGATACTGGCAAGTCGCTGTAAAAGAGAAGGACAAAAAGAAAACAGCTTTCATTACTAGACAAGGGATGTATGAGTTCAATGTAATGCCCTTCGGATTATGCAATGCACCTGCTACTTTCCAAAGATTAATGGACAAAATCCTGCGATCGTTTATTAACAAGTTTGTAGTAGTGTATCTGGATGATATTACTATCTACTCAAAAACATTTAAAGAACATTGTGAACACCTCCAAGCTGTATTTAAAACACTACAAGAAGCTAATTTAAAATTAAATACAGAAAAATGTTTCTTCTTTTTAAATGAATTAAAATTCCTAGGACATATTATAGGAAAAGATGGAGTAAAACCAGATGAAGAGAAAATAGCAAAAGTGAAAAATTTTCCAACACCCACTACTGTTCGCCAAATTAGAGGATTCCTAGGACTCGCTTCCTATTACAGGAAATTTATAAAAGGATTCTCCAAGATTGCTAAACCTTTAAACCTTTTGTTACAAAAAGACCAACCTTATTATTGGGGAATTGAACAAGAGAATGCCTTTCAGACTCTCAAGGACCATCTTGTTACTGCACCAATTTTGCAGTATCCTGATTTCGGACAGCCCTTTTATATCCATACCGACGCTTCACAATCTGGTCTAGGAGCTGTATTAGCTCAAATCGATGAAGACAAGAGAGAACATGTTATTGTATATGCAAGTAGAAGCCTCTCAAAAGCTGAACAAAACTACTCTGCTACAGAATTAGAATGCTTAGCTGTAGTATGGGCAGTGGAACATTTCCATCAATACCTAGGAGGAAATCATTTTTTCCTTATTACCGATCATGCAGCCTTGAAGTGGCTTAGAACTACTAAATTAGTTGGAAAAAGAGCCAGATGGATTATGCGCCTTGAACCATATAATTTTACAATAATCCATAGAGCAGGAAGAAAGCATAACAATGCTGATTCGTTATCCAGAATGTATGAAGAAGACGGACTAACCGAAGATGAACAAGAAGTTAATTTCTTTGATCTACCTACTGAGGAAGAAGCCTGGGAAGCTGCCCTTGCCGGAAACCCAATTACCCTCCCAATGGATGAGGATGAAGTAGAAATATTCTACTTGGGTAATGATGAGGAACCTGACAACGAAGAGCCCCCTGAATTTATTGACCTCTACCTAGAAAACACCTGGAATGACATTGAACCTTTCTCACTGAATTATCCAATAACCTACACAATGACTAATGAAGAGCTAGAATTACTCTACCAAAATGAATACCATGATGATGATGATAAAGAAGTATTCTTTAATAATCAAGAAGACCATAACGAATTTAAGAATTTGATGGAGACTCTCAAATCTGAAGGAATAGATGAGTACGAAAAGTATAAACAAGCTACTGATTGGATACTAAAGAAAAATCAAGAAAGAAGACGCAGACATCACCGAGAAAGATACCAGATACATTATGATCGCCTAATGGAAATGGCACATAAAGAGGATGATTCAGAACTTGATGTTGGATCTCTTCCCGAAGTCTACCCAAAGACTTATACCCTACTAATGAAGGAAGTAGAACTGCTTTGTCAATATGAAGTCTATAGAGCAAATACTATTACCTTTTTCAATCAACAGAGTCATATAGAATTCAATGACCTGATGTATACTCTTAACGCCAATTATACAAGTGAATTCGAGAAATATGAAATTGCTTGGAAATGGAGATTAAGATACGATCAAGAAGAAAAGCAGAATGAGTTACAACTTGAACAGAAAGAACCTGAAACACAAAAAGGTGCTCAAACCCTACAAGACATGGAGATTGTCCGAAAAACATTGCATGATGATCTATCACCTACCCTTCTTGAAAGTATTCGACCCCATGAGACCATGCTGTTCTCTCCCGATGGAATTGTATATGACAACCAATTCTGCACTTGGTACTATATTGAACACCTTAGTAAACGATTTAGAGGAAAAGATAAAGGAAAAGGACTTACCAGAGATTGGAAAGGTCCCTGCGCCCAATGTTGGTGTGGAAATAAACTTTACAGCCCCTGTGATGAATGCCCTACCTGCTATGTTGAACTAAGGCTCTGGTCAACAATTAAACGATACCCTATTGAAACTATAGGACTATGCTATTGGAGTACCCCAGAGGACGATATTGAAGAAATTTCAAACTTCCCTGAACCTTGTCCCTATGAATCTTTACCTTTAGAACCCTTATTTGGACAACAATCCGACCCTCTAGTTATTCAACAAACTATTACTAATGTCCAAGTAAATTACCTTGTTATCCAACCTGATTATAACTTAATGAATACTCCTTGGTGGTTACCTTTGTTAGAAACACCCTCTCAACGACTATTGGACGAACACAATAATTTCTCTCCTAATTACCTTTGTAACTCTGTTTGGTGGACTACACCTAACCCTACCTCTTATAATTAAAACTATTTCGTTCTCCTTTTAAAACCCGACAATAAACTTAATCCAGTCTAGGTCGTCGGTATCCTAGCACCCTATTTTAAAATGGACCCTGAATATTATCAAAATATAAAGTTATTTTTAGAAACTGCCACCTATCCCTCTCAATTTACAAAAACCCAAAAAGAACAATTGCATCAAAAAAGTCAATATTTTTGTATAAAAGATGACCAGCTCTACAAAAGAAAACAGAAGCGAAACCAAGACCTATTAAAAGTAATTCAAAAACATGAGGTTGAAGCTGTACTATACCTCATGCACAACCATCCACTTGGAGCACATTTTGGAACTGACAAAATGTTCGATAAATTAAAAGTCGATACTATTGGCCTCAAATGTATGAACATATTCGAAACTATATAAAGACTTGTGACAGTTGTCAAAAAAGAGAAAAATATCGACAACATGGTTCTCTTCACCCTATCAAAGTAGAAGCACCCTTTGACAAAATTGGAATTGATTTTGTTGGACCTCTCCCTTCTACTGCCCAAGGAAATAAATATATAATCGTTGCCATGGATTATATGACCAAATACCCCGAAGCTAAAGCAGTACCAAATGCCACTGCCCAACAAACTGCTGACTTTATCTATGAAGATATCATCTGTAGACATGGATGCCCTAATTTTATACTTTCTGATCGAGGAACACATTTCAATAATTTGCTCATTGAAGGTTTAATGCAGAAATTTCAAATTAAACACTTGTTAACTACTCCCTATAATCCACAAACAAATGGATTAGTAGAAAATTTAAATAGGACATTGTGTGAATCCTTAGCCAAATTGGCTACTGACAATACTGAATGGGATAGATTAATACCTTCTGTCCTGTTCTCCTATAGAAGCTCTAAACATGCCACTACCAAGTTCACACTCTTCTTACTTGCATATGGCAGAGAACCAAAATTGCCTATTTTTGGATTACAAGAAAACCCAAGAGAAAATCTTTTAACAAGATTGTACTCTGTTATAGAAGATTTACCTGCCAATTGGGCCCAAGCAAAGAAGAATATTGAGAAATCACAACAACGTCAGAAGTTCTACTGGGATAAGAAGCTCAAGAAAGTTAAACGCTTATTTGAAAAAGAAGAACAAGTACTATGTTACGATGCTGCAAAAGATAAACATTTCACAGGCAAATTATTACCAAAATGGAAAGGACCCTATTTCATCCATAGTAAAGTAGCACAAGATGTTTACAAGCTTCGTGCCATGGATGGACAAATCTTAGAAGCACCAATCAATGCCTACTTACTAAAAAAAATACTATACCCATCAAACATGGGACCCCATGATTATTATATAGACGTTTTATTTATTTTTTTATTTTTTTTATCTTTAGTTTTATTATTTTTTGCTATAAAATGACAACTTTAGTAGAATTAGTTCTACAAGAACTAGAAGAAACAGAGCCAGCTAACGTTAATATCGAACCCCCCTTATGATCGAAGGGATAAAACAAAAATTAAGGTTCGAAAGACCTATCAAGCACTAATGGACACAGCCAGACTTAGAAACAATGAAGTGAATCGAATCAAATCTCTGGTTTATGCCTACTATCTGGGAGAATTACTAGCAAACAAGCCAAAAACCCCAGCTCAACGAACAGTTCTGGCTAATCTCCTAACGAAGCATTATGAAAAAGCAGCTACTCGTGTTTATAAGATATTCTCTCCATATGGCATAGATGCTATTTATAGAACAAAGCATTTGCTTCTATCTAGCATCCCAAGATTGAGAACCTCAGACCTTTACTTTCTTTTTGAGTTCTCATGGAATTCGAAAATAAGTCCGGGAGAATGTTAACCTGTAAAATATCACAAAAACGGACATAACGATCCAAATTCGATGAAACAACCACCATTCGACTCAGCGCGATGAGACGGTTCGAATAAGCTATAGTACGTCCCTGTACGACCTCTGGTTGCCAAGATAGGAGTTGTCAAATATTTACTCCTATACTTATTAATAGACCAACGATCTGATTGGCTAGGCGATTGCTGCGGACAAAAATCGTAGATCTGATATATCTAAAAGATGTCATATTTATAGCTTATATTCTAGATATTTTATTTATTACATATATATTATTTATTACATATATTATATTTATACTAGTTATACTATATATTTTATTAATAATAGTTATAGTATATATTACACATGTAAAAGAAATTGACCATTACATTTGTAAAATTTCAAAAAGTATAAAAGCGGCCGATGTGGACCTCAAGTTCAACATCGAGTCTTCATACTCTTTCAATAATAAAAACAACTATTAACTACACAAATCAAACAGTTATTAGTATCCTCATATACTTTTAATTGTAGCCTCTTTCGTAATTGCAAATTGCCTTAAATCTTCTTTGTTAAGTTTTCTTAAAAACGCCATACTGACTTAGATATACCACAGTAACAAAGTTTGAAGTTACACAAAGTGTTCACTGTCTAAGATCACTCTAGTTACCTAATATCTTTGAAGAAGTGGATATAGGATAACAATATATATGTATTATCAATATAATATATAAGTCATGTGATAGGTACATGTACCCTAAGGTACATATAAATAAAACCAAAAAATTTTTTTAAAAATTTTTTCTTTATCCAAATTTTAAATATAGCCTATTTAAAACTTATTAATTTTATTCACTTTTAGTAATATAACATTAAAAGCTTTTATCCACTTTTAAATATAACCTTTTGACCAATATCCACTTTTCAAATATAACATTTTTGTAAAAAAGTAACCTTTTTAGCCAAAATTTTAATGTAACCTCTATATATATTGTTTGGGGTCCTGCTTTAGCTATGCCACCTGTTTAAACAGGATTATTAAATCTGTAGACCTGTCAATGCTTCTAAAATCTTAGTAAATCTATTTTTAGATTATAGCATCAAAAGCTTTTGACTGTTGTATTACAAAAATTTATTAAGTGATCAGACTTTCATTATTAAGTAAAAAGTTGGGTTTAAATTTTACATCTGATCAATCAAACAGGTTAATTTTCAAAAAATTGTCAAATTGTCTGGTTTCTACCTTTGAGGGCCTATATAATTTAGGCCAGAAAGTGTATTGTCAGGTGGAATTAAGGAATATGAATGCAAAAATATTGAAAATTTCTGAAAAGAAAATATAAAGAAGAGCAGTAACATTTGAGAAAGTATCTGACATTTGCTGAAGGGTAAATACAAATTACATAATTATATCATGAGATATCAACAGCATGTTATTATAAAATGCACATTTTTCCCATCACCAGTTAACTTTTTCATGAAAAGTGTTTGGTAATAATGTGAGTGGTTTCACATTATTAATGCTTGTTTAGTTCAAATGTCTTACTAACATAGTAAAGTAAGATGGAATGCTAAATATAATGAATATAATAAATATAATAAAGATAATAAATATACTACATATATCCAAAATATCAGCTATATTAGATATGTAAATTATAACTGTCAAAACTATTATGTTCCAAATATCCAAAATGTCAGTCCTTCTATTGCACCATATAAACTCCAATAAACAGAGTTACAAATTCTATAACTCAAAATGATTTAAGTAATAATGATTCAAGTGGTGATGAAAATGGTGACAACATTATAGGCCAAATATCCCAATTTCACTTAGACAGCCAGCAAGTACCTCCTTTAAATCTCCCACAGCAGTTACATCCAGTGTTTAAAATTCAAATTTGGTTTTATGTTCTCAAAAAGAACATTTTAATTTTTTAATGTTCTTGTAAAATTTTATTGTTCTTTATATAAGAAAATTAAATTTTTTTTAATATTAAAAGAATTTATTGAATGTTCTCAAATAGAGAACATATTTTAATAATTTATGTTCCCAAAAATTGGTAATATTCTCTGAGAACACTGAGAACATTGAATTTTAAACACTGGCTACATCCTCCGATACCACCTGTACAGAAAGGAACTTCTCCAAATTTACCACAGCAATTACCTCCTCTGATACCTGTCAACCAGGAAAGCCTACTAATGCAATTCCTCCTATAACTGCACATCCAGGATTCTGATCAATGCATCTCCTTTAGCACCTGGCAAATTTCCACTAAAAATGGGTCTACCTCTCTTGCATATGCTTGCCAGTCGATCCTATTTTTTGGTACAGATATTTACTTAACAGACAATCAACCAATTTTGCAGCCACAGGACTCAGATGATGATTTTAATGGTAATTTTTATATTAAATTAATTTGAACTTTATGAATGAATGCTTGCCAAATCATATTCATTATTATAGATGAAGAAAAAGACAACGTATTGCTGAAGCTGAACAGACACGAGTACATGCTGATAATTCTGCTTCTGTTAACGATTCACAGCGCGTAAAACACGGTATCTGGAGCGTTAAAGTCAAGATGCGCATACAGAGTCGAAGGTAGTTTATAAATACATTTAAGCTTAATTTTTTAACTAACAAACAAATTTAAATAATAGTTCCTCTTACGATGGCTGTTTCTATGAGAACTTTGCAATCTTTTAGTACGTGTATGCTGATGTTGATGAATTGTTAGTTGATGAATTGATAAAGCTTGACAAGTAAATTCATTTTCTGAAATATCTTTAGTTTTTAGATATATTTATTACCATACAATCATTCTTTACCGAAAAATTTGAAAATTTAATGTATTTACATTCAAGAAATTTACAAACTGGTTCGCACATTTTTTAAAAAAAATATTATTAAAATATTGAATATTATAATAAACATAATTAAATTTTAAATGTTTAAATGTTCATTATCTCCAGTAATTTGTAAAATATCATATTAGATAACTAATTTAAGGCGTGTAATTCCTTGTTGGAAATAATAGTGATACCCAAAATTTATCTTTAACCAAAGTCAGCCTACGTAATGGTGAGCTGATAACTGATAGATAAAAATATTACCTGCATTTTAACATAAAAATATCCCATTAATTAAGGCCACGCAAAGTTGATTTATAGTTTTGTATTACTAGACGACCCATATTTTCAATTTTCAATCAAAACTTTTTTTTTCAATTGTGGCAATTGGTCGATTTTTGACATTAATTTTTTTCCTCTATTCTAATCAGGTGTCACCTTAATTTTCCGTAATTGTTCGATAGGACTGACGGAAAATATATGCTGCGAAAAATTAACCTTGCATACCTTAGATGCAAACATTATACTATTAATTTGCAGTATATTAATAAAAAAAATCCGACCGACCGATCCAGGTTTTCAAATTCCACGTAATGCAAAACGGAAAATCAACTTTTCGTGGCCTAATACTATTAAATATAAAATTATAGATTAGCAATATCCTGAATATCTTGGTATTATGAACTGTTGGATTCGAGATCATACCCTATCTTTCTTTAAAGGTTTGATTATTTATTCTATTTTTCAGTATATGTATCATACAATTAAATATTAAAATATTTATGAAAATTTAAACTAAGAACATTATATTTAACAAAGACAAAGCGACTATAAATTGCCTGCAACTCTTTTCGCAGACTATGCCTTTGCCTACTTTGGAATATTTAAACTTATCATACTGTCCCTATGTTGGAGGGAAGACTGTTTTGGCGGACCTTCAACGTAAATACCTGTATTAAAAAATAAATTATAATAAAATTTTTAATTATATGAAGCCGATATTATTTTTTCTGTTTATTATAACAACATTACAAAATCTTCAACGCCTCAATCTCGATAGTGTATAGTTAACACCTCCGCTTGTACCGATAAACCTTCGAATTTTCGAACTTTAAAGTATTGGATCTATCTAGGATTCAACTTTGTGATCAAGATATAATGAAAACTATACGTCAATGTAAAAACATGATAAGCTTAAATTAATAGAAATAGTCGGCGTTGTGAAATTTGTATAAAAATGGATGGTCAAAGGTAAGAAAAAGGTTTTGTCTTGAACTTATACTTGATAATTATATTTAAAGTATTAAATAATCAACTTTACTTGATAATTATATTTAAAGTATTAAATAATCAACTTTACTTGATAATTATATTTAAAGTATTAAATAATCAACTTTACATTTATAGAGTTTTCAAATCTCTTAATTTTATTAATTTCCGAATCGAGAAGAAGAATTGGACGGTATATTGCAAGACTTTTCTGGAAAATGTTAGTTGGTTTTTAGGCATTGCTGTTTTGTTTAAATCGTGGTTACGATCTTACTATATGTCCTTAAAGAATTACTATTGATAAGGATGGACTTAACTGGCTTTAAAAATATAGCCCGACTCGGGAGTAATTGCATCTTGCAGGAACTAAGAAGTTGTTAATTTAATGAATGATTTTCATTTTAATTAATTATTTCGAGTTATTGAAAGTGACTTCTTTTATTTCAGTCTTACTTTATTATCCTTGTCTAGTATGAAATTGACTGATGTTAGAATGTCTGCCTAAAAGGTATTATAATGTTATAAATTTGTAAAGTTATCATCATAAGATTCACAACCATTAATATTTATATGCATTCGTAAATTTAGAGAATTTAGTTGAATTATATCTGGATCGAATTTTAATTATGGATTCGGCATTGTTTATCTAGACGCTATCTGCTATTTTATTTTAATTCATTTTATTTATTACAAATATTTATTACCATACAAAAATTTTATTAATATCCTGATAAAAATTTTTAAATAGGTCTGCGCGAACTTACTCACCATAGTTTAAACAAAAACGCATCAAGAATGTATCATTATATAAAATCCGTAAATTTACATTTGCAAATATGAAATTAAAATATCTAAATGTTGGATATACGCGTGTTACTGATAAAGTAGTAAGAGAATTAAGAGGTAAATATCTTTTCTACGCATGTACGACTTACTCATAATCAAAATAAAATTTATTAATTTTTGAATTGATATTATTTTTATATAGGTTTACCGCATTTGTCATTCTTGAATTTGGATTTTACTCAAATATCTTTGTCGTGTCGTAATATTTCAGCTGGTGAGAAAAATCAAACTTTTAAATCGCTTATGTAAAAAATTTATACTGCAAAATTTTAACAATATTTCTTTCATTCTTTAGATATTCCTTCACTTCAACCAGTTCGCCTTAATGGAATTACCAAAGAAGTTTGCGAGGATGAATGTTATGATGTTTAAAAACAGCCTATACGTACTTGGCATGTTGAAACTCTGGCCATATGTATAAATACTAAAGTATATTATTTAATAAAGTTCAGAGCATTTAATTGTATTAGTCTTTTAGCAGCCTTCTGCAAAGAAAGCATTATTCATTTACTTGTAGCAAGAATATGCTATAACTTTTTTGTGACGATCCCTCTGTCTTTAATAAATTTCAACAAGTTTATTATCCTATTCTATAAATCTATTACGAGGAATATCCAAAATTTCGATAATACACAACAGAACCGGTCCAGAATTTAACAATACTAGCCATCCCAAGTCTACAACTAAATTATTGGCTGGACATTTTTTGTTTAATAAATGACTGCGACTTCATTAATAAAATTATGGTTTTGTTGCACTAAAATACAAATATGCACGCATACATACGTGAAAATTTTTTAAAATTACATTTTTGATACAAACAATTTAGGAAACCAATGAGCTAATCAAAAACGTAACTTTGGCGTAGCTTTTGTACCACTTTGATCAAACATTAAATGTCCTCCGTTACACTCCAGACAATTAAAGTTTTATTTTATTTAGAGATTGAATTTTTTCTCTTTCTGTAAAAAAAATGGACTCTAAACAACTTTGTACACTTGGTTACAATTATCGACATGGTATTGATGTTGAGAAAGACGAAAAGAAGGCTTTTGAATATTATATGAAAGCAGCTGAATTAGGAAATGCATTTGCGATGCAAGAAGTTAGTCTTTATTATTATTATGGAATTGGAGTAGAAAGAAATTACCAGAAATCATTTGAATATTGTAAGAGATCTGCTGATTTGGGTCATGCTAGTGGAATGAATAGTGTTGGTATGCGTTATCAGCATGGAGAGGGAGTTGATCAAGATTATAATAAAGCATTTGAATACTTTAAAAAATCTGCTAATATGGGTAATATAGGAGCAATGTTTAATATTGCTGTCTGTTATCGGAACGGTGTCGGTACAAAGAGAATATTCAGAATGCAAATTATTGGTTCACGAAATATAAAAGTCTTTTAAAGACTAATAAATCACCAGATCATATCAATCCAGAACTTAAGAAAATATTAGATGATCATAGATTTAAATTATCTTGGGTTGATTATAAAGAGTTCAAAGATATCGAAGAAGAAGGAAAAGGAGGATTCGCAACTGTATATAGTGCAAATTGTTTCGACAGAAATAATAGTAGTTGGAAAGATGTTGCACTTAAAGTGATTCGTAATTCAAACGAATATGATCAAGAATTTATTCAGGAATTGGAAAATCACTGTGAAATTGGTTATGAGAATCCGTCGTTCTTGGATTGTATTGGAGTGTCAATAAATGATGATGGTGATTATATTATTGTTATGGGGATTGCACCAAAAGGATCGTTACGACAAAACCTTGAAGAAGTATCACAATTAGAATGGAAGGATAAATTGAATATTTTGAACGGTATAGTTATTGATCTTGAGTCGATTCATGCGCAAGAACTCGTTCATAGAGATTTACACAGCGGGAATATTTTGCAAAGAGATGAATTGCAACATGCATGTATCACTGATCTTGGACTTTCTAAAAATGAAAAGGAAGGAAAAATTTGTGGTATTCTTCCATATATAGCACCTGAGGTTTTAGTTGGTCAACCATATACTAAAGCATCAGATATTTACAGTCTTGGAGTTATCATGAATATGATAATGAAATCAAAAAACAAATTTTGGAAGCTAATAGGATTAAACCAGAACCGATTAAACAAATACATTCTCTTGATGTATATACAAGTAAGATATATGAAACTAAAAAATTTTCCGAATGTATTAGTCAACCGATTAGTATTGTAGAAATATCGAATAATCTCTCAAATTTAGAATTAAATTAAATTAACGTCATCAATCACATTTAAATTAGTGTAAGAAATAACATCAACTCGTACAAATAAGAAAATAAATGGTATTTTGGTTTATACGGTTGTAAATACTATTATTAAGCCGTCTCAATCTAGGAGTCAATGAGTATCGGAAAATAAATTTATTTAGCGCAAAATATTTTAAATTGATTAAGTGTGTTTATCTTTAATATGATTATGCGTAACTTAATAATGCTTATTACAAATAAATTCATTTTTTATTAGTGAAAAAATATTAAATGTGTTTTTCATTTTAGTCATCAATGCTTTTACAACAAACCTACTTTTTTTAAACCTTTACAATCAAAGATATCATAACTATTTTACTTTTCGCATTAATAAGCTTTTATGAAAATAAACAATCAAGAAGCACGAATTACAATAACGAATATATTTGTAATTTTGATGACAAATTTGATAAATAATAAAAAAATCAATAACAGAAAAAACCGCACAAGTATCGGTTTCAATGATTATTTGGATTAACCATAATAAATGAGCACTACTAGTACAATCACTCATCACATCGAAAATGATGTTGAGAAGATTTCAATTACGTTGTGAGACCGGAAACGTGACCCGAGCAGGCACGTGTCCACATGATTCCGGGTATTTCAAAATTTAGGCTTGCCGGCCCGATTTCCACGATTTCCACGATCGGCTAGATTTCCCTGATATTCTCGATCAGGAATATTGAGAGGAATTGGCGTATTAGGGTAAAATGATGAATCATAATAATAATGCTGATGAATGATATATTGATAATTAGAGTGTTTACAGGTATACTAGTAATAGAGTTAATTCCTGCAACAGTTTAATAATTATAAATAAAGGCCGTTTGGCCCTTGGGGAACGATATTCAATTCCCACTTTGCTTTAATAAAACATACATACATACTATATACGACTCAAAAACTTGTCTTTATTAAAAATAATAAAAGTACATATAAACCGATACATAATAAAAACCTATACATTCGTTGTCCTACTATAAACCCCAGTATTTTGCATTAACTATCCCGCAACTCTGCCTAACCACTTAGCCAAATCTAACACGCCTATTTCGACCTAAATCAACCCCTTGACGGTTATACAGATCAACCTCGTGATTCACCGATAGACCCGCCGATTGTTAGGGTTGTCATTTTCGTGGTGACTGTGAGATAAGAAAATTTACAAACACTGATAACCGCTAATACAAGAAAACTTCGAATTAGTAGTTAGAAATCGGTTGCAATAAAAACCCAGAAATAATACATAAAAAGGATACACCCAGAAGAAGATGAACAAGGACCAGTTAAGAGAGCTGCTAGAAGGTTTGACCACCTCTTTCGCCGAAGTCGCCAATACAATCGCCAATACTAAGAAAAACCCAGAAGATAAGAGAGAGTTAACACATGTGAAGGTTGATCTCTTCCACTGAAGTGATAATGAGGACCCAATAAAATGGTTGGAAGCATTTGAAAGAGCCGCAGCCGCGAATAATTGGACGGAAAGAAGAATGCTAAAGATTGCCTCCGGCTATTTGAGGGACCTCGCCGCAGATTGGTACAAAAAAAAGAGATGACTTAACCCAATAGAAAAATGATGAAGAGGAAGAATCCAGTTTCTACCACAAGTTCATCGACTTCTTAGCAACCCTCGAGCGACAACATGGGTGGCAAATCGAGCTTCAAGAACTCAAGCAACATAAACATGAGAAAGTTGACGCATATGCCACCAAGTTCAAGAAATTGTTGAAACGGGTCAACCCGGATGATGAGATACCTGACCCCTACATCATACGAATGTTTTTATCCGGACTCCAAGGAAAAGCAGCCACCTTTGTAACTGTGACCGAACCAAAGGACCTAGACAAAGCTATCACTAAGTCAAGAAAAGCAGAAGCTGGTGAATATTACAGTAAACAAACCTCCGATAAAAGTTATCAAAGAAAGGTTGAGGAAGAGCTGGGAAACTTATCACAAAAAATAGAGCAAATCGCTCTAAACTACGCCGCATCGACCCGAACTGGCCCAAGGCACCCTCCTATGACAACGATTGATGCCGTGGTACACGTAACAAAGAAAGGTGTAGGAACTACCAATCGGAAGAGTCATGGAGAAACGGGGTTAAGGAACCCAGAAGAGACATCACCTGCTTTCAATGTGAAGAATTAGGTCATATTGCCATAATTGTTTATCAGAAAGAAAGCATAAAAGGAACCCTGAAAAACATCAAAGCACCAACTACGTGGATTTGGTCGATCCATAAGACGACCATCAAGAAGGCTGGGTTGAAGACGAAGTATATGCCCTGGCCGAAAAACGTCATCAACCTTATCCAGTTAACGGTAATCAGGAGAAGAGAAGTCAAGCCCACTCCGGGGGAACTTGGGAAAACCGGCTAAGGGCCCGAGAGAGAGAGGACATTCCACCACTACCCAATCTAGGAGTAGAACCTGACGTAATGGAGGATGTGTATGGCCTGGCAAGGAAACCTAGGAGGAAAAGAGATCCATCTATTATTGATCAGCTGACCCCTTACAATGTGGCTGATGATATACTAAACTTACTGGCCAGTGCAACTATTGGTCAGATGCTTCATTATCCAAACCAACGCCAAAACTTAGCTAAAATACTACGCCGGCCCCTACCCCTGACTTAAGAAAATGACTGTCAAGAGGCTATTCCACTAAGCCTGGCAGAAGCAAAACGCACCACCACAGCACGGTGCTATGTACGAATTAGAGGTAACTCCGTAATAGCAGTATTGGACTCCGGAGCCGCCGTTAGTATTATGACAAAGAAGCTACTGGACAAATTGGGGTTAAAGATTCAAGAAAAATCCTCAACCGTCGTAGTCACCGCAACTGGAGCAAAGACCCAGGCTCTAGGTAGAATTACCAATGTGGGGATCGTAATCCAGGACGCCCTAATACCTAGTACCTTTCAAATCATTGAATCATCAGACGAAACCCTGTTACTAGGGACCAATTGGTTCCTAAGGGCCCAAGCCCATTTTACACTTCGACGAGCGGCAGTTGTACCTAAAGCACCAGGGTCACACGATCGAGGTACCAATCTCGAACACTGGCAACAATGATTTCTGAGCCCCAGGACCAGAGCACATGGACTTAGGAAGCGATAGTGGTGATACTTTTGATGAATTCACCGATGAGGAAGAAATATTAGATGAAATCGAGGGTTACCATACAGAAGAATCAGCTACAGAAGAAATGGGACTGTATGACAACCCTTGGGCAGATAGAGGAAGTCCCGCCATATACTTGACCGTAATGGAAGAGCCCCCGACCCAAGCCAAAGAAACCTCGAGACGAACTATCGACGAGTACTTGGGCGAGTTTATCCAAGAAACCGACCTAGACGAGACCAAAAGGGAGCAGGCAAGGGAACTCTTTCGTGAAGAGAAAGGTTTATTTGCCCAAGATACAAAAAAATTGGGAGAAACGTCCATACTAACCCACCGTATCGAAACCGGAGACGCTAAACCTGTGAAACAGTACCCGTACCGTCACGCCCCCGGTGAAAAAGAATTTGTGGAAATAGAATTAAAGGAAATGGAAGAAAGGGGATTAATTCGTCGGTCTGATAGCCCCTGGGCTTCCCCTGTTATAGTCGTACCTAAGAAAGGTGGAAAATTGAGGTTATGCATAGATTATCGGAAGCTGAATGCCGTGACAAGAAAAGACGCTTACCCACTCCCCCGTATCGACGACTTACTCGAAGAATTTCAGAACGCGAAATGGTTTTCGAGTCTGGACCTAAAGAGAGGGTACTGGCAGGTGAAGATGGACAAGAAGGTCCAGAAAAAAACCGCTTTTGTAACCAAGGCAGGACTTTTCGAATTTAACGTCAGCCGTTTGGTTTGTGCAAAGCCCCGCCACTTTCCAAAAGCTGATGGACAAAGTCTTGGCCGAGTACCTGGGAAAATTCACCGTAGTGTATATCGACGATATCAATGTGTACTCAAACACATTCCCAGAATACCTGGAGCACCTACGAAAAATATTTAAGAAGCTAGAAGAAGCAGGGTTAAAAATAAATATGGATAAATGTAAGTTTTTCCAGACAGAGATACATTTCCTAGGTCACGTGGTTGGCCGGAGCGGAATCCGACCCGACAAAGCCAAAATAGGGAAAGTTCGAACTTTTCCTGCACCAAGAACCGTCAGACAGCTAAGGGCGTTTCTAGGTTTGGCTTCCTATTACCGGAGGTTTATCCATGGGTTCGCTTCTATAGCCTGACCCCTGCACAAGCTACTACAGAGGACGAAAAATATGAGTAGAGTCGAGAACAGAATAACGCCTTTGAAGCTTTAAAGACTCACCTGACCACCGCTCTAATACTCCAGTACCCTGACTTCGACCGGACCTTCTACCTCCATACCGATGTATCAGGCACCGGATTAGGCGCAGTCTTGACCCAAAAGGGTGAAAACAAAAAGGAGTACGTTATCTCCCATGCAAGTCGGAGTCTAACACGAGCTGAAAGAAACTACTCCACCACCGAGCAGGAGTGCCTCGCGGTAATTTGGGCCATCGAGCACTACTATCACTACTTTGGGTTTAAACAGTTTGTGATAGTGACAGATCACTCGGCGCTAAAATGGCTACAGACCTCAAAGTTGAAAGGCAGAAGAGCTCGATGGATCCTCCGGTTACAACCTTACAACTACTTGATCAAACATCGCTCTGGGAGGACCCATAGTAATGCTGACGCCCTTTCGAGAAGACCAAAAACAGGGGTGAAAAAGAAAAACGACCACAAAAAAAGACAACCACGTAAAAGACAGTGGAACTTACCGGGAATGGCTCGAGACTTTCGTCGACTATGAAGAAACTGAAGGTCGACCACCCCAGATAAACGGTCACGTGGTAGAAGTGTACCAGTTGGGTGACCCAAATGAGCCAAAAAGGGAATAGGACGAGTATGATGACCCTGAGGAAGAGAGTAACAACAGATGGTACCCTGTAACCCCAATTTGCACGCCGGTAAGGCCTGGTGGATCATGGAGGAAGAAGAGGAGGAAGATTATTGAAATGAAGAGCAAGGAAGCGAGGAACGAGAATACGTAGAACTTGTGCAGGACCCCTCTGATGATGAAATAGACTGGGAGAAGTACTACCGGGAGGAGTATTACTAGGACGAGCACAGACGAAAAGACTGGGAGTATATGGAATTAATTCAAGACTACTATGTAGAAGCACGAAGAATTTAAAACCTATACCTTGACCCCGGTACCGGCACCATGTGGGCATTCCGTGACACCAATTCCGAAGTTATGGACCTGGAAGAGATGTACTAGTAAACGACCACTAGGAGATAGAAGCAGAAGAAAGATTCTTAACTGCCACCGCCAACCAGTGTTGTACACGGACTTTGTCCCGCCGATTTTTCAGGGATGCGGACAGTTCGGGACAGGACGTCCGGGACATGTCCGCAATAATGTCCCAACATGATACATGTCCGCCAGGTAAAACCAATCAAATTGTGGAATTATACGAATTTTATTGGTAGATGATCACGTGTTGAGTCGCAAAATGTCCGGGACAAAAAAAATCCTGGGCAGACATGTCCCGGACGTCCCGTCCGGACTGTCCACCGTCCGTGTCTGTGTCCCATGACAACACTGCTGCCAACCATATCACCGAAGGAAATGGATGGTATGAAGAAGAGGAATTTGAAGTATACCTGGCTATTACACCTAATGAAATCGACTCCCAGGAGGCCGGTGCTATGCCACAAGATCCAACCACGACTCAAAGCAATTCCATAGAAGATCAAGCCAATGCTACTCGAAGGCCCATTCTTGATGAAGGGTTCGCTAGGAGGATGGAGTACCAAGACCTAATTATGGACGTGGTAATGGAGTCTGGTATGGGATATAACTGGTACAGTAACGACTGGGAGTTCGGAGGTGACAGACCTAATGCTAACCCGGCGAACCGCAGCAAGAAGGAGGCGCAGAATGCATGGTGGTCGAAGAAGCCTTGAGACCTGAATACAAAGAAGTACTGGAAGACCTAACAGGAGAAGTGGAATGGGATGATGACAAAAAATTAAAAAAATAAATAATTAGTAAAAAAAACCCCCCCGTATACAGGCCTAATACAACAAGAACGGTTAGGATGAGGTGGAGCAGATAGTAGAGCTCCATCTGAAATAATCCCAAAATAATAAATATAAACAACCATAGGTCAAAAATCTACGACCAGAAATACTTACCCAAGGAAGACCTCGATGCACCCAAAATCTGACTATAAACCCAATCCAGCCCAGGTTGTTGGTGTCCTGGACAGAGAGAAAGAAAAGAATCAATACTACCTCCCGTCTGAAATTTGAAACTACAATGGAAGAAAGTCTATACGACTGATTAAAGAAGTACATACTGTACCAATATCTCTCGCCAAGACTGGACCCCTCGGAGCAGAAAAAATCATACAGAAGAGTAAGGGACTAGTGGTCAAGAGAGGGATCATATATATACCGGAAAGACGAAACCCGGAAAAATTGATTAGAGTTGCTCAAAAATCGGAAGTGGAACCTATACTGTTCCTAACCTATATGCACCCCTGGGAGGCCATTTTAACGACTGTAGGATGTTCGAAAAGATACGGGAAATCTATTACTGGCCCCTTCAATTTGAAGATATTAGCAACTACGTCAAGACCTGTGACCAATGCCAAAAGTGGGGCAAGAACAAATACAAGGGACCCTTACATCCCATACCTGTAACCGCACCCTTTCACTAGGTCAGAATCGACATAGTGGGCACCTACCTATTATTCCACGTAACCACCGCTATATTGTCGTTGCCACCGACTATATGACAAAGTGGCCAAAAGCACGAGCTATTGAAGCAGCTGACGCCCAAACCGTAGCTGATTTCATTTTTAACGACATTATATGTCGCCACAGGTGCCCAGAGAAGAAACTATCAGACGGAGGTCGACATTTTCTGAACCACCTAGTGGACGAGTTGTTAGAAAAGTTTCAAATTCGACATCTAAAATCCACCCCATATCACCCTCAAACTAACGGGTTAGTTAAAAGGTTCAACAAGACACTATATGAAGCAATAGCCAAGTCAATAAAATATATTACCGAGTGGGACTTGGTAATCCCAGCAATACTATTTGCATACCGAACCTCCAAGCATTCGGTCACAAAATTTACGCTGTTTTACCTCATGCACGGCCATAAAGCTCGACAACCTATTCAACCAAAGGGAGTGGGAGAGTTAGAAACAATAATGGAAAGAACAGCAACCCTACTCGAACATTTACTCAGGGTTCAAAATGAAGCAGTCGTATGGGTGCATAATGTTTAACGAAAGAGGAAAGAAAAGTTTGATGAGAAAATTAGATCATATCAAGATTTATTCATCGGAGATAAAGTATTGTTATACAATGCTGCAGGTGATGGTCATAGGAGCGGGAAACTAGAACCAAAATGGAAGGGTCCCTACTACGTGCATGACAAACTGCCTAATGAGGTATATAAATTACGCACACTACGTGGGGAAGTTTTAGTGGCACTGATCAACTTGCGATTGTTGAAGAAATACCACGAGACTGCTACGGACTAGGTCGATTAAAATCGGGTTTAAAAAAAAGAAAAAAAAAACTGGTATCCTTGGGAAGAAAATGGGAAAATAGGAAGCCAAGAACTAAAACGAGAACATGTGAAGGATAAAAAAAAAAAAATCGATGACTAAATGCAATAAATAGCGACCAAAAACGTAAGAGGAAGAGCTAAGTTCGATTCGAAATGCCGATCTCCTATACAGAATTACTCGAAGATATCACCAACCTCGAACCTACTACCATAAACCCCATGATCTTACCATACTCCACCACCGATGATCTACCAACACGGATACAATCGACCTATGCTTGTATGAAACAAGCCATGCGGTACAAGCATAGAATCCATGTATTGGGTCATGGGTACCATCTGGGGTCACTTTACACCGCAGCCACCCCGGAACAATTATTTTCTGCACGAAGACTTACTTTAGCGTATTATTATGCTACCTCGGTTCGCATCTTCGATGTATTTAGTAAGTTCGGTGTGGATCAAATCTATCGAACCCAGAAGATGAAATTCGCTGACTTCCACAGAATGACCACAGATTATTTATAGAAATTGGTTGATGATGGTTCGTGGAACTCCCACCTAAGTGGGGGAGAAATGTGAGACCGGAAATGTGACCCATGCAGGCACGTGTCCACATGATTCTGGGTATTTCTAAATTTAGGTTTGCCGGCCCGATTTCCACGATTTCCATGATCGGCTAGATTTCCCTGATATTCTTGATCAGGAATATTGAGAGGAATTGGCATATTAGGGTAAAATGATGAATCATAATAATAATGCTGATGAATGATATATTGATAATTAGAGTGATTACAGGTATACTAGTAATAGAGTTAATTCCTGCAACAGTTTAATAATTATAAATAAAGGCCATTTGGCCCTTGGGGAACGATATTCAATTCCCACTTTGCTTTAATAAAACATACATACATACTATATACAACTCAAAAACTTGTCTTTATTAAAAATAATAAAAGTACATATAAGCCGATACATAATAAAAACCTATACATTCGTTGTCCTACTATAAACCCCAGTATTTTGCATAAACTATCCCGCAACTCTGCCTAACCACTTAGCCAAATCTAACATGCCTATTTCGACCTAAATCAACCCCTTGATGGTTATACAGATCAACCTCGTGATTCACTGATAGACCCGCCGATTGTTAGGGTTGTCAACGTCATAAATCTCATACTGCATTTCTGTATTTGTAAATATAATTATACTTTAGCACTATTATAATCACTTGTTAATCGCATTAAGATTGACACTTAAGAACAATCTTAAGAAGGGAATTGAAAATGCTACGAAAACTATCTGTAAGTACATACGCATGTATGAGTGCAATTTTCAATAATCTTATTGCCACTGTTGTTAAATAATTTGTTCATTAGTAATTTTCCCATTTTTTTCTAAATCATTTATCATATTGTGCAAAAATAATATAATAAAAGGATATAACAATGAAAAAATGGATAAAATTGATCATTGCAATGTGCATGTTTTATAATTTTATCATTATCAAATGCGTATTACTGTATATTTTTATTTTAAATTAAATTTAAATCAAATAATTATACCGTAAAGCATTAACGTAAATATATAGTATATTTAAATACTTATATTACATTATTAAAGAAAATTCTTTATACTAACACACTAAATTTGATTATCTTATTTAAGTACTTAAATTAATGTCCATTTTTTATACTTACAGTAATTTAAATAATTTATATAAATATTCATACTTCAGTAATTGCTGCTTTTATACTTGCAAATTAAATTTAATATTTGTTTTAAATAATCTTTATAATTATGGATAAAATTAATGCATATAAAATAAATTAATATTTATCAGTTAAGGATTAAATAATTGATTAATTTTAAAAATGTGAACGCGAATAAAATGAAACTAAAACCACATAGTAATATACAAGTAGTAATATACATGTAGTAATATACACGTAGTAATATACACTAGTAATATACACGTATTAATATACACGTAGTAATTTACACGTATTTAGTTTCTGCGAATACCAAAATACACCCAATTCCTATATAAACTTACCAGACAGTAGGAATAGAACGTAGCAATAATATGTTTTGAATCAGCAAGCAATTAATATAGCCGAGGGTTCTTTGGTATAGCATCGTGAATATTTTTAATATATATTTATATAATTGTTACACAAATAGTTGTACATCATTTTTGTTGGCTATATGTTATAATAAGTTGGCCCCCCCGTAATTTTACTAACCCCTAGATACTACTATATAATTGATAATCACATACTAAGTTTAGTAATGATTTTCTCAAAATCATGTGATTTTTCCGAAGCCACCTTTTGCTATGGGTCCCCCATATAATTTATTTTTAAATTAACATATTAAAATTTAAAAATTTATAATTTAAAATTTTTCTTTGTTTAATTAGATTTTGCGAAGCTATAGTTTTTTTATTTTTTAATATTTTTATAAATTTTATAAATAATAATAATTTTGCAATAATTTTTATTTATAACTATTCTATTTTCAAATAAAATTATTAAATTTATTTAAAACAACCAAAAATTAAAAATTGTTATATAGATAAATTTATTACTAAATTTAGTAAATTAATTACTATATATAGTAAAATATTTAATTTATAAAAAAATTACTTCAAATAATTATATTTATATAAATATTAATTATATATATATAGTTCATTATTTTGGTTATATAATTTTTTTATTATATAAAAATTTTTAACATAAATGACTTAATTTAAATTTTTATAATAATAAATTTCAATTGGTTAAATTAATAAATTTCAAACCCAATTTTTTCAACAACTATCTAATTAAAATTAATTAAAATTTTACAAATTCATTATGACCACTATATATATATATTTTTTTTTGACAGTCTTGCCGGTGTTATTTTTAGTGATTTATAACGACTGTAGTTGTTATTTATTTTCCACCATTACAACCTGACTACCCCCAGCTTTTTGCTTTCGCAATGCCCAAAAGCGACCTGTCGTCACTAGGGTTGCATCAGTCTGGTCTGGTCCGGTTCCTAAGAGGACCATTATCATAGTGTTTACGGTCCTGTCTGGTCCGGTCCTTCGGTCCCATAACGATCCTTTAATAATTACATCAATCTTAATGCATAAGATTTTATTGGCCAAAAATGACGTAATTTTTACTGTCAGATGTAAACAAACATCATATGATCTATGTTACATCTGATCAAGAAATTTGATTGGGTGATACAAATATCACAGTTATGTTTATAAGGACCGGTCCCAGGACTAGTCCTTTAAAGGTAAAGTGTAACGTAGATCATTTTTAATAGTAATCACGTTGCAAATTATGCAAATCATAACAAATCATATGATGATCATATGATTTACATAGATTCTAACCAATTAGAGTTGATAATTTATGTAGATCTCCTCGTAAAAATTAACAACTCCTCGCAAAATTTTATAGTATTGAAAAATTGAAAAATATATTGAAATATTCTTGTTTATATTTACATAAGATTAAAAATCAATTTTTAAATTGTTTTTGACTAATTTATTTTAATTTTTAAAATTATTCTAACTTTGTTTATATAAACCGCTGATTTTTGTATATACAACAAATAATTTGGCATTTATATTTATATTGTATTACACTATACCTTTAATGGTCCCACAGTCCTTATCGGTCCTGGTCCGGGACTGGTCCTGGACCGGTCTTTTTCAGGACTGATGCATCTCTAGTCGTTACCGACCACCGCAGAAAATTTCATATAAATTGGAAAACTTTTTATTATTTGACTTTTAATTTTTATGTTCAATGGTTTTTTTTGTAAAAAAAAACTGTTGAATGTAAAAATTAAAAGTCAAATAATAAAAAGTTTTCCGATTTATATAAAATTTTCAGAGTATACATATTTTGATCTGCTGAACAAGGTTACTTATACGACTTTAATCGATTTGCTTAGAAAATTTAGACTTTACTATGTAGTGTTGACCTATAAAAATTACACAAAAACGGGCATAACTCTCGATCCAGTAATTAGAATTCGATGAAACAACCACCATTCGACTCAGCTCGATGAGACGGTTCGAATGAGCTATAGATAATCACAGTACAACCATTGGTTACCAAGATCGGAACCAATAGATGATCAAGTATCAGATCTACAATTTGATTGGCTAGGCGATCTACTGCGCGCCAAAACGCATATATGGCATTTATAAAACATGTCATATTTATAGCATATATACTCTATATTTTATTTATAACACATATATCATTTATTTCATATATTACATTTATATCATTTATACTATATATTTTATTAGTAATAGATATAGCATTTATTGCACATGTAATAGATATAGTCCGTTACATTTGTGAAAAACAAAAATGTATAAAAGCGGCCGATGTNATAGATATAGTCCGTTACATTTGTGAAAAACAAAAATGTATAAAAGCGGCCGATGTGGACCCCAAGTTCAACATCGAGTCTTCATACTCTTTCAATAATAAAAACAACTATTAACTACACAAATTAAACAATTATTAGTATCCTCATATACTTCTAATTGTAGCCTCTTTCGTAATTGCAAATTGCCTTAAATCTTCTTTGTTAAGTTTTATTAAAAAACGCCTTCCGACTTAGATATATCACAGTAACAAAGTGAGGTTACACAAAGTGTTCACTGTCTAAGATCGCTCTAGTTACCTAATATCTTTGAAGAAGTGGATATAGGATAACAGTAGCAACGTTTATCAATTGTAGGGGTAGCTATTTTTGGGACTAAAAATTTTGTTAATTATCTTTTAGTGCGACAAAGGGTAGCTTATATTTGGATCAAAGGTGTTTTGATGTTTTTGGATTAAAACTGGGAGTAGCTTATTTTAGGAGATAGCTTATTTTCAGCAATATACAGTACTTTTATTTGAAGACTTGAATATTGTAAAAACTAATTAGTTATTAGTATTAAATTATTATTATATTATAACAAATATTAAATGTCTACACAGCTACTGCTACTGCTATTGTTATCATTATCATCAGAAACTATTAAAATATCTTTACTATTTAATATAGCCTACAAAAATATACAATATATAATTAACTTATGTAATACAAAAAATTTTACGAAAAATTTTGATTATTTCTTTTATTGTAAAAATATTTAAAATTTTACAAAGAATTTCAATTATTTTTTTACATTGTAAGAAATATTCAAAATTTTTTACTAATTATAAAACTTAAACTTTAAATTTTTTCAATTCGGTCTTTTATGACTTTTTCTTCAATAGTTATTTTTTTGTATTTGTAGTTTAGTAGGTCTTGGGCTACACTAATTGCAAAAGCTAACAAGTTATTTTCCACATCCTCTTGGACCAAACTTTTGTTAAAATACAAGAGATAAATATATTATTTGGATCATTTGTGAAAATTGGTGAAAATAATTAATTTAGAATATGCAGCTTTTGTTTTAATAGATTGCTTCCAATTATAAACTTCTTCAGGGATAGTATAGGACCCCAAAATATACATAGATAGTCAGGTATTAGTTTGTTTATTTTTGAGGTTTTTTATACAAATCTTTTCTATTTATAGTAATTTTTGCTTATTTTTGAAGTTTTTATACAGATCTTTTCTTTTTTAGTAACACTATAATTAACTTGACCTATCTATATATATTTTGGGGCCCTGATAGCATTGCTATCAATTTTGTCTAGCATGCTACTCTCCTATACTACAAATACTGTATCTTTAATCTTAGTGATAAGAGTGCTGTATTTGTAATACATTGTCTTAAGAAGCTATCCCTTAGATTGTAGTAGAACACAGGCAAATTTGCCTGCGTTTTTGCACTTTTTTAGCTCTGATTTACTTTTTTAAAATACTAAAATAATTAAATAAAACTTTGTACAATTATATTTGAAAATAAGAATTACTTTTTTGCAAAATTAGTTTTTATATTATAAGAAAATAAATTATAGTTACATATAAGCTGAAAATAGATAATTTTAAGAAAAAATTTTTTTAAAAAATTTTATTACAATTTTTCTGCGATCTTATTTAGTTTTAGTTTTAGAACTATAGTTCTTAAGACAATATTGTAGTTTATATAAAGGATGACAACTTTCATTATTGCAACTTTAATGATTTACTTGTAAAAATTAAGACTTGTATTAGAAGTAAAGATTTTTTTTATAGACGGGAACATATAAAATTTGAAAAAATCTAAAGAAAAATTTTAATAGTAAAAATGCCAATACAAGAACTTTAAACATTTATTATATTAAAGTTTTCTAATGATTTTAAAAAAATTTTATAACAAAGTTACTAAAACAAAACTTAAAGAATATTTTTTACTTAGAAAAGATATGGCTAAAATCAATATTTAAAATTTTATTAAAAATTTTAAAATACGCAAGCAAATTTGCCTGTGTTACAATCTAAGGGATAATAATAATTAAATAAAATTAATATAAAAAAAAATTCAAAATATAAAAATATAAATATAATTATTTACTGGATTATAGAAATTTTTTTTATAATACATGTTCTATTTACTTTTCTTATTTTTAAAACTTTTTAAAAAGTTCTAATTATTTTTGTTCAAATAAAATTCAACCACTTCTTTAAGTTTTTGTTGAGTATATAGACAGTTTTTTTTATTAAAGCATTAGTGGCACCCTTAACAGTCAACTATTGTTTTAAAGGTAGAGTGTAATTATACATGAGGACAAAAGCATTTCGGGTTCTAAAACCTGAAATTAAAATTTGAAGACGAAATTGTTTTTGACCTATTTTACTTAAAAGACGAAATTATTTGATACTTTTTTTGAATAGATGAAATTATAAGGAACATATCTATATAAATTTAATTTGTTCTTCCTTATAAAAAATTTTAATTTTCTCTAATAAAGATGAAATAGACCTTTTTCAAAAATCAATTTCGATAGCATCACTAAGTGTAATATAGATCATTTTTAATAGTAATCACATTGCAAATCATGCAAATCATATGATGATCATATGATTTATATAGATTCTAACCAATCAGAGTTAATTATTTATATAGATCTCCTCATAAAAATTAACAACTTTTCACAAAATTTTATAGTATTAAAAAATTGTAAAACAATAAAAATAATATAATAAGTTAAATTAAAACCTATTTTATATGATACCAAAAAATTTTTAATAATTAATCAAAAAAAATTTTTTTTAGTGTCAAAATTATAAAATTTTTTGAGGTACAAATCTTTCTGCACTAGCCCATAGCAGATGTTGAAGAACTAGCCTTCATGGAATTAGACCTACCAGGACCCCAAAATATACATAGATAGGTCAGGTATGAGTTTGCTTATTTTTGAAGTTTTTTATACAGATCTTTTCTATTTATAGTAATTTTTTTGCTTATTTTTGAAGTTTTTTCTGCAAATCTTTTTTTTTTAGTAATACTATAATTAATCTGACCTATCTATATATATTTCGGGGTCCTGACCTATCTGTAGTCAAGCGAATAAACATTTTTCTAACTATTTTAGTATCTTTGTAGTAAGATATTTTCAAATTTTTAGATGAATTGCAAAAAATTTTAAGCCTTATTTTTTATAAATCTCTTCATATTATATGAATTTTATTTTTTAATATAATCAAAAAGTTTTAGTAAATGCTATCTTAGATTAAAATATAATGAACAATAACTAATTATGCAAACAGATTATAATAAACTTTATTTTCTAATATAATAAAAATTTTTAATAAATGCAACCTTAGATTAAAATATAATAAAAGTAATGATAATTGAACTTAAAAATTTTTTAACAAACTCTGATTATGCATTAACTATTTATAGAAACTTTTAATTTATATACATTAATGTGCAATTAGCTTTATATAATTACATAAATATTTATTATTGTTCAATCTATAATAAAATAATCTAATGAAACTTAAGTTCACTCTATATTCATTGTATCATTGTATATTATTAAATATATTACAATAAAATAAATATTAACAAATACAGTTTCTAACATTTATATTTTTTCAAATTTTTTTAAAACTATTCATAGCTTTACAAAAGTTTCAAAATTATATATATTTTAAAAAGATTTATTTAAAATTTATATAGTGCAAAAAAGCTTAACTAGATATTGTTTCAATTTTGTATATGCAATGTAACCTTAATTAGCTAATCAAATTGCTAAAATTGGTAATAAAAATCTAATTAAAAATTTTTTTAAAAAAAATTATTAAAGTTAAATTTGAATTTTGATTGGTCAAAATTTTTTTATAATAAAAATTTAAGTTTTTAATTGGTCAAATTTAACATCATATATGTTTAATTTTTATTTTTAATATAAAAATGAAAAAAATGTGTTTGTCGCTAGAGGCAGTGTTGTCACTTGGACGTTTTTTGGACATTTTGGACATTTTTTCAAATTAAAATTACTTAAATTTTTATTAAGATAATCTATTTTAATTTTTTTACCAATGAGTCCAGCACCTAAAAAAATATATAATTATATATTTTTTTAAATTACTTTATTGATTATTTAAACATGGGACATAGGCTTGGATGTTTTTGAACAATCTTGGACATTGGACAAAAAACATAGTATGGACACGTCCAAGTGACAACACTGGCTGGAGGTGGCAGTCATTGGAGCATGATCGACCAATTAGATTGTGTAATGTTCGATCAAAACAAAAACAGAGCATCGAAACTTACTATCATTAGAGTCAGAGTTAAAGCCATAGTTAAAGTTTGAGTATAGCTTTGTTATAATAAAATTTTGCAAGGAATTTTTTTTTTGTATAAAAAAAGTAGTTTTATAGACAAAATTTTAAGTTAGAAGTGTTTTTTTTAAAAAAATCAAAGGTTTTGCATTTTCACATTACACATAATCCTTTGATCTAATTGGTCGATCACACTCCATTGACTGTCACCGCTAGTGACAAATAGATTCACTCTATAAAAATAATTTAACTTTAAAAGCTATTAACTTCTTATAGAGGTTATATTTTTAAAATCTGACTAGTAATTTTATAAAACTTGTTTTAAAGAACAAAGTTACCAGTTAGTTTTTTAAAATTTTAATTTTTTAAATAGTTAATAGATTTTAAGTCATCTATTATATTAGCAAGTTAAGGTTTTTTGCACTACCATAGGTTTCTGAAAATAAGCTACCTCCAAAAGAAGCTATCCCCAGATTTCAGAAAATTTTTAAAGAAATCGTTAACAGTTGCTACATATAAAACTTTTCTTTTACTATGTAGGCTTCAAAGTTCAATTAAGTAAAGTTGTTTCACAACAAAATATACATATAGTAAAAATTTCATAGCATTTGGACAACTTTTTATTAGTACGTTTTTCAGTTTTTTGAAAAATTTAACAATCTGAAAATAAGCTACCCACAATTTTTTGTATAACTTTTTGGCCAAAAAGGGGGACGTCTAAAGCGGGGGCAACTCATATTTTTTAATAATTTTCTTGGTTAACTTTAGGGTTAGGGTTATCTTATATTAGGGTTAGACTAGGTTTTAAATAGTTATAAATAAGCAAAATTGCCTTCCCAATATTTTTATTTAACCTATCTGAGGTAGGTTTAGACTGCCGTTTTTGTATTTTTTAGATTTTTCATTTTTTGCTTCGCTGGCGCTTTAAAAAAAAAAAAATTTATAAGTTTTTTGATATGATATGTATTCAAAATATTTTAAAAATTTATATACCATATTTGTCTGAAAATAAGCTTTCTTTTTGGGGTTGTTTAAAGCGGGGGCAAATTCGCGTGATCACAGCCAATCAAATTACAGAATTTTGATGAAAGCGAGGTTTTTCCTTTGTTCCTTTTATTTTTTTTGCATGTTAGCTAATACATTAACTATCTACAAATTACATATTTGGAAGGAGGATAAAGCTATTTTACTCTAGACCTAAATCTTTACTAGATCGGTCAAAGACCTCTAGTTTATGAAATCTATAACTAAGTTAGATGAAATGTTTTTCTTTATGAATTGTTTCGTCCATCTCATGTACCCTGCTCTGCTTTGTTCTTCCTTTTCAGCTAGGGGTACCATAATTCGGTTTGATATGGATATGGTACCTTCCTTCTTCTTTATTTCTGCTCTATTCTTCAACTATATTTGTTTGCTAATATTTTCTATTAACTTAGTGTGCAAGAGTGGTATGTATTGGATTGCATCTCTCAAACGTATTGTTGGGTATTTTACTTTTTCAGTTATTATTGTTAAGGGAAGTTTTTTGACAATATATGTTTCATGAACTTTCTTCCAATATGTTCCTACCAGGACCGTTTGGCATTCTGTTTTCTTTTCAACTTCTTTTAGTGTCACTTTCGTGACCTCTTCCAAAGAGACTTCATTTTCTGGGCAGATTATCCAATGCTATTGGTTATCTACTTCTTTCCAACACAGTTTATAGATAGGATCTTTATACTTATTGGGGTCTCTTGTGTTGAGCTTTAGTAGTATTGGTAATTCTTGCATAAGGATTTTTACTTTGAATGCCTAAGTTCTTCTTTTGTTGGATCTGTCGTCCTCGCTAAAGAGCGAGTATCGAAATTTAGATGTTCGTAAGTTAACTTCCAGTTTACTCTAATGTCCAGGTTTAGCCAGTTATGGATTCTTGTTAAAGTGGCCCAGTTATTTATGTTGTTCGCTTTTGCTAATTTCTTCAATAGTTTTCTCATTATGAATGGGTTGGGCATGTTGTTGAAACATATCTGTGGGTATTCTTGGTTGAATTTAAATGGCAGGAATTTTAATTGCCAAGACCTTGATTCTTGTTGATGACTTATATTTTCAGTTTCTATTACATTAAATTTTAACTGGATATGCTTTAATACTCTGGCTATATTCAAACTGGCTAGATATACCCCTAGTTTACTTCTTGTACAGGATTCCCTTATGCACACTGGGATCTCTGCGTCTATCTTGCTCTATCATTCGTACTAATTCTGGACAATTTGTATTAATCTTTATCATTAACTTATATCTCGCTATGGTTATAATTAAGAGTAGTGCCGTAATCAATATTTTCTTTTTCGATGGGCATAATTTGTTCTGAATTTGTCTGGTTCCGATCAACTTTCTCACTAGTGTGACTTCCTGAATATTAGGTAGTTTTTGCATTTAGGACCCAGCATTGTATACTCGTTGTTGCTTTAATTATTTTCATTATATGTTTGCCAGTACTAATCTTCAATGTCTTCGAATGTGTTATATAGTCTTTCCGTTATCATTTTTTTTGGTAGCATTATACACCTTCTTGGGCAATCTGATTGGCAGGATATTTCTTGTCGTTTGACTCTGCCCCCAGATATTTATTCTTCCAGAAGCACTCTACTCTACCATGAATTCTATTTTTACAATCTACCTGGATCGCCCATAGCTTAGAAATGTTTCTTTCCATGAAACAATGCTTTGTTTTTGTTTTCACTGGTGATATCTCGCAATCTTTACATGGGGTGAGCTAGCCAGATTCTATATTCTGCTTAAAGTATTGAAGCCTGACCTTGTTAGTCAGGTTGTTCTATTTTTTAACCTTTCCAAATTGATTCTCGGAATTCATAGCCCATTTGGATTCTACTTTCTTCCACTCTCGTATCGCGTAGGAATTTGGTGTAATTAAGTTATTTGCGACTCTCTCTTTACTTCTAATTTGTTCGACCAACTTTGTAACCCATTTTGGCAGTCTCCCATGTAGAATTTTTTGTATGTTGTAGTGAAGTTCCGTTCAGCTCAAGATATCATCATTAGTTTTGTTAGTAAATTGTTCAATGACTGCGATATTATGTTTGTTCAGATACTTTTTTATAAGTTCCTTTTTGACCATATCTTCAAGAATAATATTTATTGAAGTACTCAGAACGTCCTTCACAAGTGGCTACTTATTATAGTCTCTTCTGATTTGAATATCATTATTGTGTAAGCTTATTAGTATTCGAGCTGATATGCTATTGTGTTCATCACTGGAGAAAACTTGTCTTTTCTGCAGGACTGATTTGTTAGACATGCTGAATTTTGAAGCTGCTGTATTCAGATTTTTAAGGTCGGCTATTGAAGTTTGTAGCATTGAGCATTTTTTTAATTATATAGCCGTGTTGTGCTTCTTGTATAAATGTTGTATTTTGAAAGCTATATATATGTGGGTAGTATAAAGTTGCCGTCGGTAAGCTTGTTGCAAATCTACCTTTATACTTGACCATTTTTGTGATTGCCCTGTCCAGTGTCTATTTTTTGACTTAGGCAGGTAGATGTTTTGAATTCTGTAAGCGATTCTGGTCATTATTATGGTATTCACTATATAGATTGCTTGTTTGATCGTTATTTTTACTAGATTTAATTTATTGATGGCTGTCTTAGCTTTATGAATAATTTTATTATGAATTTGCCTTGTATTGTTTCCTTTTGCCACCCAGTGCCTAAGTATCTTACCGGCACGTTCTTCTCCACGTTATATATTGTTTCATTTTGAAAGGTGATGGGTGCCTGGTCGGACAAGTTATTATGCAATAGTACTGATTTTGAGAGGTTCACCCTAATATTTGTAAATTCGTAGAAAGAAAATGCTGTCTTAATTATCTCTTCCAGTTCTTGTTTCGATTTGGCTATCCACACTTTATAATCCATGTACACGATTACTGACGTTGAGTGGTCATACTTGGTCTCTTTATCTGTATTCTTACGCTCATTATAAAATATTCTTTGTGAGACTTCTGTACTTTACTCAATAGCGGGTCGTAGTATATCTGCCAAAGAATCGGTGACAGAGTCTCTTCCTGGTCTATACCATTGGCCACTTCGTACTTTTTAGTTTTCCTATTGTGGTAATAACTTGGTTAGTTCTATTATTAAATATATCCATTATGACTTCAACAATCTTTATAGGGAGGCCGATTCTTGTTTCAGAAGCGGAAGGTGGATTGTGTCGTATGCTTTAGACATATCCTGCATTAGAATAGGACCCCAAGCTATTAGTATATAGGTCACAAAAAATTTAAAAATTTTTATAATAGCTCTAAGCGAGTATTTTTATTAATATCAATAAGCATTTTTACCATATGCCATATAAAAATTTATTAAAAATAAGCAAGCATATTATCTAACTTATAATAAAATATTTTTGAAAATATGTTACT
Organism: Gigaspora rosea; assembly: GCA_003550325.1. NCBI lineage: Eukaryota > Fungi > Glomeromycota > Glomeromycetes > Diversisporales > Gigasporaceae > Gigaspora > Gigaspora rosea. The sequence continues at coordinate 276,801 of QKWP01000241.1, forward strand.
TCAAAAATAAACTACAGTCGTCCCTCCCTATAGTCACCAAGTTGGTCGCGCCCTAATCTGGTGATTATAGAAAGGTGTGATTATAAATCTAAACCTCTATATAATCACAGTTATATTAAAAATTATAAATGGTGATTATAAAAATTTTATTAAAAGATTAAAAATCTATAGTCTATAAACAAAATATAAATATATACACATTGATATTGTTTATAGTATACTTGATACATGGTGTTGAATTAAGACCTTAAAATATTGGATAGATGTTCTAATTTATATTAGATGGTGGTAGTGTATTTAAAATTTCACTGACACGAATGGCTTATGCCTATTTTATGATATAAAATTACATGTTTTATCTACTTTATCTGTATTAACATTAATCTTTATATTAACTGTATTTAAGCCTCAAATACTATTTATTTGTTAAAAAAATAACGATTAAAAATTTTTTTCTTATTTATTAATACTTATAATTTATTAATACCTTATAAATAATAAAACTGTAACAAGCAATCTAATACAGTATAGTCTTTTTTAAAATTGTGTAAGTTAAAAATTTTTGACCGAAATTTAAATATCCTGATATGCTTCATTTTGACTAGTATGTCTTGTACTTTTACATTAATCCCTGCATTTAGCATGATAATTTAAACTAATCCATAAAAGGATACGTACGTACATATCTATCGCTATTCAGCATATTACTTATACTATCAGAATAATGAATGGTAGATCGACACAAAACTACTAACTACAAGGATCGCTGAGAAAATTAGCGATTATCAGATAATCTGGGTGGCAAAAAGCCCGACCAAAATTTACGAAAAAATCTAGAAATCTACCATATAAATTTTTGAATGTAATTTTTCTTGTATTTGCTGATCTACTAACTATTTTTATTCATTTAATAAATAGTTTAAAAATCATAAAATTGTTATTACCGGTGTCACTATTGGTTTTGGGAGAGCGTCAGATTAGAGGGCCAGATTTAGTCATCGATAGTGAACAAGAGAAGGAATATGTAAGGTTATGTTATAAATATACTCAAAGGGGATTCAAAAGAAACGATACAGAAATATGTGAAAACCAAGAGATACGATACAATAACATTCATTAAAGAAACTTTATTATAAAGGAGGAATCATTAAGACAATATCTAATGTTATCTAATACCCAATTCTTCTCTCATACATGAAGAGCGAACACATCGTACTTATATACATGTTTCAATATACATAATTAATTAAACTACACAATTGTAGGTTTAACTTCCTTCCATCTTACACAATTAATTTGTCTTTGAGATATGCACAAACACATTTCTAATTACATGCTAATATTCTTTCAACACCTATAAACTTAATCGTACTATTCTTGTATGTGAGGGGCGAGACGATAATATTTAAATGCTTCATGTTCGTTCGTCCCTGAACGAAGGAATAATATTTCATACATAATTGTTCTGTATGCAATAGATATGGCGTGATAAGGGCAAGAGTAATTCGTTCTATGATTAAGTAAGGCTATTGTGATGCATCGAATGTCCATATTACTAAGGATATCTAAATAAGTAATAGGAGCTACATGTGCTACAGAGGTACTATTTAGATGTTTAAGGATGATCAAATGTAACAATAATCGATCAAATGAAGCAGAGGCAGAATAAAGAAATGCTGTGATTATGAGGTACAGAAATATTATTATAGTAACACCGGTTGTTTGCATTTTTGCCATAGAACTTTGTAGCCAATTAGACTAATTGCTTGCATTAAATTTAGTTAAGGTTCGCGGTTCAGAGCGACCAGTCTGTGATCCTTGTCGAATTAAAAATTGGTGACTATAATGAGGATTTATTCTTAATAAAATTATTAAAAATCAAATTTTCATGGTGATAGTGATTATAAGCGATTTGTGACTATAATGAGGTTTTTTACTATGTTTGAGTCTGTCGCCAAAAATCGGGTGCTTAAATAGAGGTGTGACTATATGGGGTGTGACTATAGGGAGGGACGACTGTACTCTTTTAATTTTAAACAAAAAAACTTAAAAATCTCTATAACCCATTCAGTATTTTTAAATTAAAAACAATAATAAAATTTTTAACTTGCTACCTCTTTATATAGCATTTAATTAAATATTTGAAGAACTTTGTGAGAGATCTAATAATTCAAATTTAATATTTTTGGTACTATTCGAATCATCTCATCGAGACGAATCGAATGATACAAAATTATTAAATTTAGATCACTATAGCACAGGATATTAATAATTTTATAATTTTTATAAATTTAACGATTTTGGTACCATTCGATTCGTCTCGATGAGACGATTCGAATAGTACCAAAATCATTAAATTTGGATTATTAAATCTCTTACATTGGCTTTTAAAATTTAAAATTAATTTATATTATTATTATAATAATAAAAAAGGTATTTGTTTGATTTATTTACATCAAAATGTGTGTTAGTACATGAAATAAATTTTAAAAGTAAACATTGAGATAAATAAACCTTTTTAGGATTTAAATCTCTAAAATAAGCTACCTCCTTATTGTGTACAAATTCCTTAAAAAGTTATAATACTTCAAAATTACTTCGATTTTTTAAATCTAAAAAAAGATAACTTATTTTTAGAAATCTACAGTAGTAAACCATGCCCTATCAGTACCAAAAATAAGCATTTGCAATCTCTAACTGTTTTAAATTTAGTTAAAAAATACGCAAATTAAAAATCTAACTTTTTTAAAATTTTGTTGATTTTAAACAAATCTAAGATCTTACATCCAAAAAAGTTATTAAGTTGGCTACGCATCTAGTTCAGTGACCTATATACTAATAGCTCGGGATCCTATTAGAATCCATAGTTCATTGCGCTATAATTTCGCATCTTTGATGATATGTTGAAGTTGTTGGATAGGGAGTAGAGTAGATGTAAATGGGAGAGCCACATTATTTATATCAGATAAAATCCCAGTTCTTTAGAGCGCTTTTGTTAATCTATCAGTAATTATTCTCGTAAAAATTTTTTGTGTATGGTCTATGAGTGTAATTTGGTGAGTCTGGTTAATATCACTGTTGTATATTTCCTTTTTTGCAATGAGCCAAATTAAACTTTGCTTCCATGTATTTGGAGTTTTACTCATTATTAGACAAGTATTAAATATGTTAGTTAACAACTGTTTACACTTTGTCAACAATTTTTTCAGAACTTCATTAAAAATAGTCGAGGGTCCAGTTGCTTTATTTAGGGGTGCTTGAGCTATCGTTCTTGTTGTCTCCTCGACCATTATTGGTTCTGTCAGCTCATTCCACTCCTCTTCGACACTATTGCTTAGATATTGTTCTTTCCATGTCATTTCCCATAAATCCTCATTATACGGGTTATACCTTGTCCAAGTACAGAAATGCTCTGAGTTGCTTCGAGTATTTCTTTGGGGTCTGTTATTACCTCTGTGGGTGTTACCAGATTATGATAGGTAACTGCGGTCTTATGTCTCGATAGAATACTATCGATCATTTTCGTGGTATTACTAGCAAAGTTATTATATTGTCTGTTGATGTAAAAGTTTATTGATTCGCTTTTACTTTTTTGAACATCTAATTTCCTTGCCATGAAGAGTGTATTTCTTATCATGTTGTATTTTAGTTTTGTCGCAGAATAATCTGCTGCACGGAGGTCATCAGGTACTATCTCTTCAATTTCTAGCAGAGTTAGCTTTACAATCTTTGTTATCAACCTGTTTATCTCACTTGCTATCTAACTCAAGGTTATTGGGCTGACTGGTACTTTGATTCGCTTTAGGATTTTTTTCATCAATCTTAGGCCCTATGTATATCTGTTGCTTTAAATGTATGACTATGGAAGGTCTTTTGGGTAGAGTAGATGAAAGGTATATGTTTATTAGCTTCTGCCTTTATTAGGTTGTTCCACATATTTCATACGGTATTGAGAGTTGCAACGTTATCAATTTTCCTGTTCGCTAATTTCCTTCCTTTACTTTAGCTTCTAGCGATTTTGCAAAGTTTTGCTAGTCCTCTTCTGACATTCTATCATATAAGTATCTCTTTCATTTTATCTTTTTTCTCTTTTTGTTCCTTAGTGGATATACTAATGCCAACTCTGTAGTTACTATTTTGTGATCACTATCAGTTATATTTTTTGCTGATATTAGCTTTAGTTCTATTAACTGAAGTAGTATACCTCTGCTGACCCAAAAGTCATCAATCTGGCTTGCACTTTCACGTTCTGATCATGAATTTTCTGTAATGTCATAGAAGTTTAGCAAACTTATCATTCCAGCTTGTTGTAGATTCATAATTATGTGATTTTTTAGAATTGTTCTATTATTGCAATTGTTATTGTAGTCACCCAGAACTATGACCTCTATTTGTTTTGAGCTCGCTTGATGGACCTAGTTTATAATTTTTTGTTGTGCTAGCTTAACTTGCTACTGTTGCTCTGAGGGTATGTATACTGCTATACATCTAATCTTATTTTTACCCAGAAAGAATAGGTTGATTAGTAGAGCTATACCAGAAATTGATTGAATATTATGTATATACGGCTGAAGATCTGGGTATACGGCTATGGTAGTTTTCATACTGGCTTCCCTAGTCTTTGCCATTTGCTCATCACAGTTTGCCATATATATCTTGTTAAGGAATTTATTAAAGTATGAGTAGAGGACCTTGACTGTGAAAGTTTAGTTTTGGTTATTGCAACAATATAGGCTCTTTCTTTCGTACAATGTTCGAGGAGCATCTGAAATTTAAAAGCGTTGTTAATGCCATATATGTTGTGGGTTATGATTTTTAGCAGTTCTGCAGAATTTCATTTGAAAGGTTTTTGAATTCCAAATCCAGATAGTTGTTGATTGTCAGTTGCCAATGCATTATTATCTATTGTCCTTTCTATACTAGCTAAGTTTAGTATTTGTATGTCTTGAAATAGAAATAGCTGAGGTATTTTTTCATTGTTTGTTTGTTGTACTACTGGCTCCTTCTGATGGGAGGAAGAATCTTGTACTATGTCTTCAGATACCATCATTATCATCAAAGATTTGCTACTCATACTTCGGTAAATCTGGGAGTTGGAGCATATATGAGAGTAGATCTTTGAACTGAAAATATGTTCTCAATACTTCTGTTGTCACTGTGATATCCTGATATTTGTCAATTTGGAGGGTTATCGCTTGATGAAGTAGATAGTGATTGATGATCTCTTTAATTGCTAATCCGGATAAGATCGGCACTATTTTTATATTAGAATTTGAGAGAAATTACTATGTTTTTTACTATATGCTGAAATCTGACGTCGGTCCAATGAAAAGTATTTTTTTTATTAAGTTAACAGTTCATATCAATTAATTGAAAGTTGTAGAGCTCACTGAGACGCATCCAATGGTAGTTAGAGCATTCAATTCTACCCAGTGTACGCTGAGATATCGCCAAAAAAACGATTGGGCGACTATATAAAATTCTATGTAAACAAACTAGAAATTTTATATAGTCGGCCAATTGTTTTTTAATGATATCTCAGCGTACACTAGACCGATTTGAATGATCTAACCACCATTAGATGCGTCTCATTGTGCTCTACCACTTTCAATTAATTGACATGAACTGTTAACTTAATAAAAAAATACTTTTCATTGGACCGACTTCAGATTTCTGCATATAATAAAAATTTATATTGTACTTATCCCCAAAATTTACTATTGTTCCAATATGGTAATAGTGCTGATCTTATCCGGATCATCAATTAAGATCTTTTATGGTCTTAGGTAATTGTAGTTTGGTCCCATTCATAGTTTCATGTGGATTTGGTATTATCTTAGATATTTTGATCTACTCTGATAGAATCTGTCTGAAGAAGTATATCTTTCTAAGTTCTCTTGCCATTTCCACTAATGCCTTTGTGGTGACTATGGGCACTTGGATAGTTATATGCGTAATTTGTTCTAGGAAATCTATTAAATCTGGCTTATTCGTGAAATTTAAATCTGAGTATTGTTTTGGAAATGGGATTGGTATACGTAGTCTCTTCTTACTTCATTTAAGAACACAGTAATTTCTCCGGTTTCTGTTATCGGAAATGTATATTTCCCTTTCAACTTAAGCTCTTTTGGGTTGTAGGGGAGACATTGCTTCTCTACAAAGAACATTTTTGGTACGCTTGTAAATGAGTAGTGTTCTCTTAGAAATTCTATATATGTTTTAAATGATTCTGCATCCGTAGGTTTACATAGAAAGAGATTCCGCAATTGTTCTCTTAATTCCTAAGGAGTGAATAGTGTTGCGAATTTTTGGAGGGACATTGAAATATGTTTCTGGCAGTTTGTCAAAGGTGTAGTATTGCCTTAACTTTGAGCAATACTCTGGGATGTCTCTCAGATCTCCTCTTTCTGTTATCGGAAAAAGTCAGGTAAATTGCTCAGGGAGCTCATCTGGATATTTTGGTATTATTGTTAGCTGGTTAGCAAAGTAGGTCTCTGGGAGCTGAATGAATCTAAATGCTTGATGCAGGATCCTGAAATATATATAGATAGGTCAGGTCAGAAAATGTGTCGCCATCATAAACAAATTAATTAAAGTAAGGTTTAAATTTGCGTATTATTTTAAAAAATTGTTAAAAAGGTTAGATTTTTAATTTGCATATTTGTACATTAAAATTCTACATATAAAAGTTTAATTTGTATATTTTTAGTATAAATTTGGTCTGCCCCTTTTGTCTTGAAATTGAGTACACACAGGGTGGTATTTCGATTTCCAAAAAACAAAAATAAATATATAAATAAATAAAAAGGTAAAAAAAGCACGTTTTTTATTCCTACTATATTATACGTATACTACTTTTATTTTTTTTTGTTTTTTTTATTATTATTTTTATTTTTATTTAAAGTTTTTTTTTATTTTATTTGTAACGTATTTTATTTAACTATTAGTATAACGTTTATTTTTTTTACATTTTTATTTAACATTTTTTTATTTTTATTTTTTTATTTTTTTTTAATTTATTACGTATTTTTATTTTTATTTTTATATTTTTTTTTATTTAAATTTTTTTTATTTATATTTTTCTTTTTTTATATTATGTATTTTTTCTTATTTTTATTTTTTTCGATTTTTTTAAAAATTTTTTTTTATTATTTTTTATAATTTTTTTTAATTATTTTTTTATGAATTTTTTTTTGATCTTTTTTTTAATAAATAATATCTTTTTTTTATTACTATTATTTTTATTTTTATTTTTAGTTAAATTTTTTTTATTTTTATTTTTAGTTAAATTTTTTTTATTTTTATTTAACTTTTTTTTATTTATTATATATCCATATTACGTACTTTTTTAATTTTTTTTCGGTTTTTTTTTCAATTTATTTTTAATTTTTTTTATTTAAATTTTTTTTTAAAATTTTTTATTATTTATGCATTTTTTTTCTAATTATTTATTACGTATTTATTTATTTTAATTTTTTTTTATTTTTAAAAAAAAATTTTTTTTTATTACTTTAATTTTTATTTTTGTTTTTTTTATTAATTTTTTTTAAATTATTTACTATATTTTTTATATTTTTATTTATTTATTCTATTTATTAGCGAAGATAAGGATTTTTTCATTTTTTCTTTGTTTGCTTTTCTTTTTGCAGTTAAATTAATTCTCTTTTCTTTTGTAGGTTTGGTTTCACTAGATACCGGAATCGTATTTCGATTAATTTTTGTTACACAGATCAATACTAGATTGATGATAAGTATATATTTTTTTGCTATATTTGATTTTTTTTTCTTTAATAACAAATTTTCTCGTTTAGATATCTTTTTTGTTTTCATTGTCACTTTGGACACGTTTTGGCCTTGTCAGTTTTTGGGGTTAAGGTGTCTTATTCTAATTTTGACGTTGCTTCAGACATTTCAAAGATGTTTTATAGTTTCACTTGTGGATTTTGCTTGTAGATTTTGCTTGTAGATTTTGCTTGTGGATTTCGTTTCGGGTGCTGGTCAGTTCTTCTTGGCATTTCTTGTATACTTTCGTAATTGTTTTAGGTATCTTGTCATTAAGTTCAACATTGCTTTAAATATGTTTTAGAGACTTTCTTTGGGTGTGCCTGTAAGTTTTTTTTGGCATTTCTTGTATGACTTCGTAGCGTTTTGTTGCCGATTTCGATATTGCTTCAAGTGCATTTTGGGGTCTCTTGTTATTAATTTCGTTTTAGGTACTCTCTATGTGACTTCATGGTTGCTCAGGTGTCTTGTCGCCAATTTTGACGTTGCTTTGGTACATTTTGGAGTGTCTTGTAGATTTTGCTTTGGGCCGTTTTCGTATTACTTTATAGTTCTTTAGGTGTTTGGTCACTGATTTGTTAAATTTTTTTTTTTAGTAATCACAGTCATTGTTTTACTAGTGACATCATTTGTGGGTGTTTTCTGCCTTTGTTAGTGTTGTATTATCACTAATATTTTATTGATTATTTGCTATAGGATTGTAGATTATAAATATAATTGACTCGATTTGTTAGAGAATTGTTTATAATAAATAAAAAATAAAATTTTTATTAAATCGCTTTATATTATTGTTATAGCAAAGTGGTAATTAGATGATTGTAATGCAAAACTAATGCTTAATAATTTGCGCAGATTTTTAAATTTTTAAGGATTTTTGCTTTACTGACAGTTGTGGGGTCGCTGATTTTTTTAATTAACTTTTTTAAAAATCTGTACAAATCTGTACAATAAAATTTTCTCAATGTAATTTTATATATTCTATAGCTTATATAAAATTTTATACTATAATCAAGGTTAGAATTTTATTTTGCATATTTTTGTTAATTTTTTTATTGTAAAGTATAAATTTTGCATACTGATCTTATAAAAAAGTTTTGCATAAAGCAATTAATAAAAAATTTAAAAGTCACCTTATCTATCTATGTATATTTTGGGGTCCCTTGATGCGTTGCCACTACTATGCGGCCTGTCTGTCTTCTATCTTGTATTGGGAGTTCGAATGGCAGTAGCTATTTCATGTCAGTTGATATTAATTCTGGTGTTTCCAGGAGACTCTGGAGCATGTCATATCTAGTTTCCCTCACCATTCTTCGCACTTTTTCAAAAAGGGTTTTATTTCTATTTTTGTATACCCCACCAGATAGAATACCTTCTTTGTAGCTTCATGCTTGTCATCATCTAGTAGATCTATGCTTTTAAAGTAGTCTATTGCTAACTTAATTTTAGACCTGCGAAGATTTCATCTCTATTATTCTTGTTTGTTCTGAGAACTTCATGTTGTGCTTTGTATTTTGTTAGTGTCTTGACAAGGAGATATAGGAAGTTTTGTTGGTGCTGAGGACATAATTCTTTCTGTCTATTGAATAATTTAAAGAAGGTTGTATCCTTGTTTTTGAATTTCTCATATATCAATTGTGATAGCTTATTCATCATAGGTGTAGCACAGCATTTATCTAATATTAGTATGGCTAGTGCCGATTCATTTTTAAATGCCTCAATTATTTTATCGATTGTCCAGGTCTCTGTTTTTAGCCTGTTAACACGATTCTCTTTTAATTTTGCTCTAATTCTATTTTGTGAAATAATCTTCTATGTGTTATTTTGCAGTTTGGTTTCCTTTTTCTGCTATCACCTGTTTTGAGTATCGCACTATAGGTTGGAATGGGGTCAGTACCTTTTTCTTCCTCAATAGTGCCGATCAATTCAGTTTTCATTTTATCTATCTTTTCACTTGCACCTCCTGTGACCAACATGCTATTATTATCTGTGGCTATATGCTGATCATCTACCTTTCTGGCAGCTTCTGGGATTCATTGATTATCTATTTCTAGACCTGCCATATGTGTTTGTTCTGCATGGGAGTTTTCATGTATGGTATCTAAATATGGGTTGTTTGGTGAAAATTTTATACCTGTTAAGGAAGTTGACTCGTTTTCCGGTTCGTTTGTTTTGATAATCGTTTGTGATTATGTCATCGTCATAGAAGTTGGGGTCAACAGTGTTTTGCTACTTTTTGTTTCTGCGACTGCTTCCTCGAGTAGTACATTTTTTGTAGTAGGTGCTAGTGTGACTTTTACTGACGAGAGTTTGACGCATTTATACTTATTTACATCATTATCTATCTGCATTTCTACTGAGTCTATTATGTGTTCTGTCGCCTCCAAAAAGCTGTATGTATTAACGTTGCTTGCTGCTGACATAGTCAGCAATACCAGTTTTTTGTTAATAAGTTCTCGTTTAAAGGCTTTTGACCAACTACACTTTATGTTTGTAGTGTTGTATATCTATCTCCAAGACCATAGGTAGATAGTTATTTAATCAACTTTGGACAAAATATCTGCTGGTTTTCTGTATTTCTCCTTCCTATATTTGTTTACTTATGATTTTCAGGTGTACGGCAAAGAGTCAATTTATTATTAAACATTTACTTATAAATTTTTTTTAACAACACTATATACACTTATATATAATTATCTTAGCTAGTTTATCAAAACCACCAATGTGCATATCTATTGTTTGATAAACTATTACAAAATCAAAATAGATTTTCAATCAATATGCAAGTGTTCTTGTATTATTAAAAAATTTTATTAGCTATTTTCATTTATTATAAAATAAGCTATAAACTTATTATGTTTATTAAACTTTCATATAAATTAATTAAGTTTAACATATTTAAATATATTTTAAAGTTATATAAAGATTACTATACACAATGAATATTTCTATATAAATTCACAAATATACTCAAAAGTACAATACAGGTTCTACGCGGAGGACCAGGTTTATGATGGCCAGACCCAATATACAGAGCAGGCTATGGTATTCTGCGCAGCTGTGAGAACCAAGCTTAAAACAGCAAGCGCCTCTACAGAAATTAATCCTAGTACTTCAGATACTATATCATCATATCACTCTAAAGTACCACTCCAATATTATACTCATCTATTATTACCTATACAACAATATAGCTCTACCTACACTATAGAACAAGAAATATACAATAAATATGAATTGTTACCAGATGAATCTGACAACGAACCCAGTATATCAACTATATATACTAATAGTATACTAATACTATAGAAGAAACAAATACCAATTCCCATTCAAATTCATCAGAGACTTATGACCCATTAGCATGCTACAACAAATTCTTATACTATTACAGATTACAATCTTTACCTTTACCACAAACTGTTAGCTCCTTTTTAGCCTATTTACAAGATGAATATCCAATATTTTATTCACAACAGTATATTAGAATTCCTATCAGAATAAACCATTATTTTCCAAAAGCACTTATTTATTTACTACATGAACATCTCCTACCTAATCACTTTTTTGTACCTTTTGAGAACTTTAGTCTTTTTAATAATGTTCCACTCAAATCAAGTTACTCAATACCAAGAGCCATACCTACAAGTAGTAATTCTAACTTAGAGCAAGTTCAAGATCAGATTTCTCCTCTTGATTTATTAATATGCACATATAATGTTTAAGGATATAACAACAACTTCAAAAGGCTAATGTGGGAACATGAATATTATTGTTTCTCACAAGATATTCAGATTAGTTGTGTCACTGAAACTAAAATATCCTCTAATAGCTTCTCTACCTACTTCATTAAATCTTCACAATTCTTATACTTTTGGGCAAATACTGATAGCTCCAAAGCAGGCACTGCAATCATGATTTCTAACATACTTAGACCACATATTCATAATATTCTTATCTATCCTGGATATGTAGTTGCTATTGATCTTTCTTTAAACATGACTTTAAATTTAGAATTATATCAGTTTACTTACTTTCAGATAATTTACAACTTAGTCTGGATATACAAAATAATGTTATTGTTACAGTAGGGATGCCTTCTTTGACTCCTTACTATAACAACAACACGGTTACAGGGATCCTTTATCAGTTTATAGCGGTGTCCAAGAGGTAGGTATAATTCCTTAGTCTGTAAGAAATTATACTCTTCTCTAAGGGCAGTTCGTGAGAGTATTCAATGAGGAATTATCGATTTTACTATTACTTAATAATAAACTTGGTGTTATTAAGATAAATAGTTTCTTTATTAATAACCTAAGAAAGTGCTATCCTTAGGTTTCTGTTCCTAAGAAATCCCAGTACAAGATGTATAATAAATATAAGAGAAGTGGGGTGTCTTGGTCTAGTTTGACTAAAGGAAATTCTGTGTCTTTAAATACATTTTAGAATAAGCATTATAAGCGTTGATTTACAATGATAAACACTATAATCTACAAGAGTAACATAAGCGTTATAAACGGTATAAGCGTTATAAGCGGTATAAGTGCTATAAGTGTCATAAGTGTCATAAGCGGTATAAACGTTATAATCATTATAAGCGTTATAAGCGGTATAAGCGTTATAAGCGGTATAAGCGTTATAATCGTTATAAGCATTATAATCAGTATAAGCGTTATAAGAGATATAAGCGTTATAAGCAGCATTAACTATTCTAAGTATCTAACTTCTCAAGATAATAATATAATACAATATAATAATAAAATATAATAATAAAAATGAAATAATAAAATAATAAAATAATTTAATAAACTATCAATCATTCTATAACATTTTCGTCCCCTTAAGAAAATTTACTCCGTAAATTCTTTTTCTAATTCTTTTAATAGAGCAGTATAAACTTCATCTTTCAATTTAATCACTTGGTTACAGAAAAGTAATTGGTTTGGTACATTAAGTCCTTCGGACAAATCGTAAAGATTTTTTTGATCCTTTGAGCTCCTTTCCAAATGTCTTAAGTTTTCCGATCTCCTTTTATCTTTCGAATTTGTTCTCTAATTTGGTCTCTATGTTCGGTCTGTTTCTCTATTATTGTTCCTAAATAATAATGGGCTTTAATGGCCTGTCTTTGTCCTCGGCGAGATTGTTTAAACTTAGGTAAGTCTTGTAGGATTTTATCAACTTGTGTGGTTCATATTTCTCGAAGGAAAGGATTTGTTCGAGTGGTCTTTTGAGGGTTAAGGGTCTGGGTCAAGTTTTTTAGCAATGAAGTTATTGCTTTAGGTTTCTCAATCGGTCTTTCCGATAAGAGAGCTTCTATGTCTTCATCGAATGGTCGCAGTAATTCATTAAGTTTGACTAGGGGTTCGGTTTCTTCTTTTGGAGTAACATCAATTACCTGTTCCAGATTTTGGTCATCCCATAGGATTACATTTTGACTAAAAATTCGCAAATTGTATTGGGCAGCAGGGTCTTGTCTTCAAATAGAAAGAAAGTTTCGAAGAGCGAGTATAGTATTGGGTTGTAGAGTGGTAGATTCCATTTTAGGGGTTTTGATAATATTTTAGGAAAATTTCAATCGGAGTATAGGATTATATAAATGTTAGTGTAATACAAAGATTTTCATGGGGCTGTGTACAAAGTTTACACAAATGTCACTCCCTTTCACAATAAATTTCTTCCAGAAATTTCTAATTTTCAATTACAATTATAGGTTCCCATGTCTGTTTCTCGTAATATTTAGCAAGTCTATCACTATTATAATATTTCTGTAAGGTTTTTCCTTTCATATCTCGAAGTTTATAAGCACCATTGTTTAATTTCGCTTGAATTATAAAGGGTCCAATTCTTTTATCCTCAAATTTAGCAGAGCGAGACATTTCTATTTCTTTTCGTTGTATCCATACTTTTTCTCCAATTTCAAAGGTTTCTTCTTTCACCTTTTTATCGAAGTACTTTTTCTGTTTTTCTTGTGATTTTCTAGTATTTTCTCGGGCTTCTTCTTGTATGGTTGGTAATTTGTCTATTAATTCGTAAGCTCGTTGTAATATACTGTCTTGTATATTAATTTCTGTATCCTTAATTACTTTAGGATATACAGGAATAAGTGCTTCTATGGGTAGCGTGGCTTGTCTACCATAAACTAACTGGAATGGAGTGTATCCAGTAGTAGCATGTCTCTTTGTTCGATAAGCTAAGAGAACAGCAGGTATGTATAAATCCCAATCATCTGTTTCTTTTACTTTCGCGAGAGATTCACATAATGTTCGATTAAGTCTTTCAACCATTCCATTTGTCTGTGGGTGGTATGGTGAAGAGAATTTATGTTTGATGAGAAACTTTTCACATAGAATCCGTACAGTTTCGCTAATAAAGTTTCTTCCTTGGTCAGAAAGTATAATCTTTGGAGTTCCGTGTCTACAGATAATTTCTTCAAAAATAAATTGTGCGAGAGTATTGGCTCCAGCATCAGGGACAGCTTTGGCTTCTGGCCATCTTGTTAGATAGTCGGTAGCAACAATGATGTAACGATTGGTTTGAGCAGTTATAGGTAAGGGTCCGACAAGGTCAATTCCAATCCTTTCAAAAGCACGTCCTATTTGGATAGGATGGAGAGGTTCTTTTCTGCGTCCTTTAAGTCTCTTTTGGCATGTTTCACAAGTCTTTACATATTCTTGGACGTCTCGATACATTTGATCCCAATAATATCGTTCAGCTATTTTATAGTACATAGCATCGGTTCCCAAATGTCCAGCAGTAGGGTGTTTATGCATCATATATAGGATCGGTTCTACTTCTGTCCATTTAATAACTCGAAAGGGGTGTTCTGGATCTTTTCGGTTCTTCTTGTATAAGAGGTTATGTCTAATTTCAAAATATCTAGCCTGGTTAATTAATTGTTTCTTTTCATAGTCTGTAAATTCGTCTGGTAACTTGTCTGATTCTAGGTAATCATAAAGTTGGTTATATCAATTAAAATTAATGATTTAAAAAATTTAATTGTCTGGGTCGGTAGGCATGATAAAGCATCAACATTAGAGTAGATTCTTCCAGGTTTGTGAAAGATTTCAAAATTATAAGGTTGGAGTTTAGAATCCATCTTCCAATTCTTCCTTTAGGTTCAGCAGTGCGTAGCCATTTTAATGCTGTAACTAAGATAAACTTGGTAGTGCCTAAATATTTATGAAAGTGTTCGATTGCCCATACTACAGCAGCACATTCTAGTTCAGTTGCACCATAGTTTACTTCTTCTTTTCATAGACTTTTGCTTGCATAGGCAATGGGTGTTCCTTATGGTTTTGGTCCAATTGACTAAAAGTAGCACCAAATCAATAGTAAGAAGCATTGGTAGCCAAGATAAAGGTCTTTCTGAAATTAGAGTAGGCTAATATAGGGGCAGCAGTAAGTCAGTCTTTTAGTTCATTAAAAGCTTCTTGTTGAATATGGGTCCATTGATATGGTTCGTCTTTTTGTAACAATCGATTTAAGGGTTTAGCAATAGCAGAGAACTTTTGGATAAATTGTCTATAGTATCCAGCTAATCCCAAAAATAAGCGAAGTTGGGTTATATTCTGCGGTGGTTAGATTTTTTGTACGGCTTCAATTTTGGTAGGGTCAGTGGCTATTCCACTAGGTGCAATTATATGGCCTAAGAAGGGTAGTCTTTGCATCCAAAAGTTACATTTCTCGATATTAAGTTGTAAGCTAGCTTGTTTGATTCTTCGAAACACTTTATTCAAGTGCTTCAGGTGGTCATTGAATGTTCGAGAGTATACTATAGTATCATCCAAGTATACTACTACAAATTTCCAAGCAATTCCTTCATAAACTCAGTCCATTAGTCTTTGAAACGTAGCAGGGGCATTACAAAGTCCAAAAGGCATCATATTGAACTCGTAAGTTCCATAGCAAGTTACAAAAGCAGTCTTTCCTTTATCACGAGGGTGCATAGCTACTTGCCAATATCCACTTGCAAGATTCAAAATGGAAAACCAATGCGATCCAGCAAGAGTATTCAACATTTCATCAATACGAGGTAGAGGGTATGCATCCTTTTTAGTAATATTGTTAAGTTTTCAGTAGTCTACACAAAAGCGTAATTTGCCATTTTTCTTCTTGACTAGAACAACAGGGGAAGTCCAGGGACTATTCAAAGGTCAGATAAGTTTATGTTTCATCATTCGTTGGATTTCCTCTTTAATAAATATCTGTTCACTTGGGGGTATAGAATAAGGTCTAGAGCAAATGGGTGGTACATCTTCTGTAAAAATACGATGAGAAACTAAGTCAGTTCTTCCTAATTCATTAATGTCTGTTGCGAAAATGTCTGCAAATTTCTCAAGTAAGTGTCTAAATTTAAGTCCTTGGTCTGCAGCAAGAGGACCTGTGTTTAATGAAGTAGTTGGGGTCAACGTATATTCCTCATAGGGGATAAGGGTGTCTATACTATATACAGGGGTAGGTACTAAATTTATAGGGTGTTCAGGGGGTTTAAGGGGTCTGTTAATACAGTTGTCTGAGTCAACAGGTAGTTTGCCATCATGCCTAGGATTATCTAAAAATTTGTATTTGCGAACAGGGTAGCAAGGGTTTCAGTTCTTTGTTGTAGGTACTGGGTGTCTTGGTGAATAAGGCGAAGTAATTGTTGATTAAAGTTTTCAAGTTTTTGGACTTGTTGTTGAAGTTGTTCAATGGTCTGGTTCTGTTGGACAACTTGTTGTTGTAATGTTTCAAAAACTTCGATAGTAACAGTAGTTTGATCACTTTGAATAGGTTCTATATATATAACTTCTGGTTCTGGTTCGAATATTGGTGGTGGTGGAGGTACACATTCTGTACAGTATCCATCATGTTCATCAAGTTCTTCCTGGTGCTTAACATGAAGACATTCCTTGCAGAGGTCAATAGGGGTGTCTGAGAAGTTTCTTCTAAGATTAGCGAGAGCAGTTTCTTTACAGAATTCAGGATGGCTAGTGTCGAAGGAAATTTCAAGGGTCTGTTGTAATTGAAATTCTTCATTCCCTTCTAATATACCATGTTCAGCACGAAGTACTAATTGCATTTCTTCCTGACTCCAAGGTTGGTTAATACGATCAGTCATTAAAGGTTCTAAGGCTTCAGTCAGGCTTTGGTCCAATTCTTGTAAGAAAATCTTTGCAAGTCGGAAGATACGGGTCTGGTTCATTTCATACTGAGATCCAGCACTCCTGTTGGACTCGGTATAATGTCTGATTCTGGTCCACAAATTATAATTTGCATTGTAGAGAACATCCTGTTCTGCTTTATAAGCATAGAGGTGTTCAAGGTCACAAAACCAAAGGGCTTGTTCTAGGCTTTCTAGATTATTCATCTTAGAGGTAGGTCTAGTTTCTCCACAGATTTTACATTGGACAAGGGTTCCACATCCTTCTCCGTGGCTATAATAATATATACGTTGAGGGTCATCAAGAGGGAGTTCATAATAATAGTCAGAGACACATCCTCGGCAAACAAACTGATTGTTAAGAACTTGTAGGTCTTCTGGTCTATTTGGTTTCTTGTAGTGACAGCAGTGGTGAGTACGCCTTGTACTAAAGTTATACATTCGACGGGCTTCAATATCATCCGGATTACATCCACATTGGCAAATTCGGTTCTGTTCCTTAAGGGCTCCAAAAGAACAGTCAACGGCAATATGTCCAGTTGCTCTACAGGTATGACAAATATTTTCAGGGCAGTTTCGGTACAAATGGTCATTACCATTGCAGGTACAGCAAGAGGTCCGCTTTGGTACTTGTTGTGGGCAGTGGACAGCAATATGTCCATCCTGTCGACAGCGATTACAACGGTTGGTAGGGCAGTTGGCAAAGAGATGTTCAGGTGAGCCACAATTGCCACATACACGAGAGTTAGGAGGGGCACGCTTTCTATGTCTAGGCTGGTGGATAATCCATGGGTTGGTATCATCATCAGAGGTAGGGGTAATGTCTGGTTCATGGGTGGTGATAAAAGCATAAGCTTCTTGAGGGACTAAGTATTCCTGTTCATAAGTGTCTAATTCAGCAGGGTCGGTAACAGTAGGTTGTGAGGGTAATGGTTGGTTACTTTCATAGGAAGTAGGAACGGTATGTTTCTTGTTTTTCTACTTAAAAGAGTAGCATCCATTTTTCCAATTGTAACTGGCTTCAACTTTCTTTGACCAGTCATTTCCAAGCAATAATGAGTAAGAGGTGGCAGGGACTACTTCAACGGTAATAGGAATAATAGCACCATCTATTTCTATAGGTAAGTCTCGAATAATTCCCAAAGGACGAGAAGGGGTTCCAGTAGCAGGTATGATAAGGCTAAGAGAGGCTTGTTCTATTTTTAATCCTAGATCTTGGACTAATTGGTGTGCGATCATGCTGATAGAGGCTCCACTGTCAATAATAGCTTCTTGTGGTTTTTGATTGATTTTAACATTACATTTGACAGGTGTAGTATAAGCAGATGTCTGGATCAAATTAGCAGTTTTAGCTTCTTCGTACAAGTAAGAAGATAGTGCAGTATGAACAGAAGGGTTGTCTAGAAATGTTTCCCATTTTTGTGGACTAAGAGGTGGGTTGGTAGTGGTAGTAGTAGAAGGAGTTCCATCAAGATAGTTAACATTTCTGTAGTAGGGTGAGGGGGTTCGGTTGCTAGGTCTCCAAGAAGAAGATTGGTCTCGACTTCTAGATCGGTAGTCATCTCGATCATTACGATTATTTCTATTTCTAGAGCGGCTTCGGTCTCTATTGTAATAATCTCGGTCTCTATTATCTTGACTTCTAGATCTGTTTCTATAAGAGTCACGTCAGTAGTTATTATTGTTGGACTGTCTGTTTCTTCCTCGTTCATTACTTTGATTCTTCTTTTTGAGACGACAATGTGCAATAAAGTGTCTGGTTCGACCACAATAATGGCAAGTAGGAGGTTGCTTAATTGGAGTGGCTTGTTTAGACGAATCAGCATAGTTCACAGAGAGGCTAGCAGGTGGTTTCTTCTGGGCAAGATTAATACTAAGTTGAGCGATTTGTTCAGTTATTTGTTTGATAGCTTGGTCTGTATCTGTATTAGGAGAAGCCATAAGTTTTCCAGTTTTCCATTTGCGAGCAGTTTTCATTGCAGCATCAAGATCTGCAGGTTTGGAGGCTTGTACATTTATAGCAAACTCAGGACGAAGGCCTTGGATAAAGAGTTGGATTACAAAGTCATCAGGGAAGGCTTCGTCAGGGTCAACACGTTGCTTCAGTTTTCTAAACCAGTTAATATAGTCATCAACTGAGTTGGCACCTTGTTTGATATCAAAAAGTTGCTTTTGCCACAGAACTTTTTGTTTTGGGGTTACGAATCGGTCTAAAAACAGGTGTTTAAAACTAGTATCTGCATTGTTCTTATCGCTAAAAGCAGTAGGTTTTGTTGCAAGAGAAGAAAACCAATCTAGAGCAATTCCTTTCAAGTATACAGGAACAAGTTCTAATTTCTGGCCAGCATTCCATCGATTGGCAACAGCAGCACGCTTAAACTCAGAGTACTATTCGAGTGGGTCTTGGGTTCTATTGCCATTAAAGAAATTTATAGGGAGGACGTTCTTTTCAACTCCTCCATGTACAAATGCAGCAGCTAAGGTATTAATAGCATTAGCAGCGTCAGCGATAGCTTGTTCAGCCATAATAGGAGGTGGGTTCTCTACAGGTGAGGTTAAGGAAAGTTCTTGGTCTTCTTCACTAGTTTCTTCAGTAGTGTCTGGTAAAAGTCTATCTAGATTAAAAGTAGAGGTAGTTTCAAAGAAGTTTTCAAGGTCTACTTCAGCTCGATTAGGTATTACAGTTGTAGGACTTGCAGGTAGGCTAGTATGTTGGAATGAAGGGGTTTGAGAACTAATAGCACTATTATTTTCACTAAAAGGGAGTAGGTTAAAACCAAGAGGAGTAGTTGGACATGTTTCAGGAAGGGTAAGAAGAGGTACAGTATTAAAAGTATTGTTAGATTCTTCAACAATAGAATATCGTAAGTCTGGATATCGAGGGTTATAGTTTTCAGTATCGGTGTCTAAGTATGGGTCAAAAGTAGTATAGTCCGCAAAATCAAGAGGAGGTAAAGTTGTTCGATGGGTAAAGCATTGAAGAATAGCAAGAGCAATTTCTCTTGGGTTGTCAAGTTCTATTTGATATCGGCAGCTAAAAATAATATCTCGAATACAAGCACGGATAGTAGCAGGGTCTCTAGTAGCAGTCAGGCGAATAAAGTTTCCAGTAGTTTGAGAGGTATAGGAATCAGCAGAGTAGGTACCAAAATACCAGTGCCAAAATCTTCCAAAAGGTGTTCGGGCAAAAACACGACCACTAGTTCGAGGGGGAGGATAACACTCTTAACAAGAAAGATCAGGAGCACATAGTTGGAGAGTGTGAAACGGAAGAGTAGAGTTTTGATGATGTTCTACTAGATGGTTTCTAATATGTCGATTATATAATTCGTTAATATCAGTAGTCATATGCCTTATGACTTCTGACTAAATCTCAAAATAATTAATTGTTAGTAATATTTTGTTAGTAAGTTTAGTTAAATACAGTAGATAGAATCCTTGGGCAGAAAGACTTCCAGGATGAACAGCAGCAGCAAAAGTTATGAGAAATAAACAGCAATTAAAATAAATAGAGTCCTTGGGCAAAGAGTCTTCCAGGATGAACGGCAGCAGCAAATAGGTTTTATAGAGTCCGTGGGCAAAGAGACTTCAGGACGAACAGCAGCAGCTAGTGTTGTAGAGGTTTTCAAATATCTTTAATGATATCCAAATGTTTTAAATGTTTCCGCCAGAAGGCACCAAATGTTACAGTAGGGAGGCCTTCTTTGACTCCTTACTATAACAACGAAACGGCTACAGGGATCCTTTATCGGTTTATAGCGGTGTCCAAGAGGTAGGTATAATTCCTTAGTCTGTAAGAAATTATACTCTTCTCTAAGGGCAGTTTGTGAGAGTATTCAATGAGGAATTATCGATTTTACTATTACTTGATAATAAACTTGGTGTTATTCAGATAAATAGTTTCTTTATTAATAAACTAAAAAAGGGCTATCCTTAGGTTTCTGTTCCTAAGAAATCCAAGTACAAGATGTATAATAAATATAAGAGAAGTGGGGTGTTTTGGTCTAGTTTGACTAAGGGAAATTCCGTGTCTTTAAATACATTTTAGAATAAGCATTATAAGCGTTGATTTACAATGATAAACACTATAATCTACAAGAGTAACATAAGTGTTATAAACGGTATAAGCGTTATAAGCGGTATAAGCGCTATAAGCGTCATAAGTGTCATAAGCGGTATAAGCGTTATAATCGTTATAAGCATTATAAGCGGTATAAGCGTTATAAGCGGTATAAGCATTATAATCGTTATAAGCATTATAATCGGTATAAGTGTTATAAGCGATATAAGCGTTATAAGTGGCATTAACTATTCTAAGTATCTAACTTCTCAAGATAATAATATAATACAATATAATAATAAAATATAATAATAAAAATGAAATAATAAAATAATAAAATAATATAATAAACTATCATTCTATAACATTATTCAATAGATAAACCATTTCCTTAACAACAATATCCAACCAATTATTATGGAAGACTTTAATGCATCTCAAATAATATATTATCATCAATTAAATACAAATTACTCCAATTCCTTCAGTTTAATAACATGTATAATCTTGCAGAACATATTCAATTATCCTTACCAACTTGGCAAAATAGCAAATACCAAAGCACTATCAATTATATTTGGGCACATAATCCTATTCTAAGATATCTTTCTAAATTTGAACTGATTAATCCAATACAAGTATTAATAGTGATCATACTATTCTAATATCAAAATAGTCATTTCCATATGCTCTTTTTAAAACCAAAAGATATAGTACTAAAACTCATAGAAAAGTCTTTGACAAGTCTATGAATTTTAAACAATAGCAAAATTTTTCAGATCAAGTAACCCAAAATTTGACTCTAAACCATACTCCACTATCAACAAATACTACAGAATCACTTGAAACAACTTGGCACAAAATCCAAACAAGTATAATTAATGCTACACTTCAACATATTCCCTACAAAAAATTTAAAGTTTGCAACTTCTAACACAATTTCTCATCCAAAGCAACTAAACTTCACTACAATCTCAAAAACTTAGTAATATTATTAGACAAAATATAAATTATTGGCCGGAGCGTAGCGACGGACCCTAAGTTTCTATGCGAAGTGATAGAAAAGTTACGTTTTTGATGCATTTTGCCCAAAAAACGTATCTTTTCTAATGCATCTTTGTACATTATATAGAAATTGTATCAAAGGTGCAACTTTGAAATTTTTTGTCTGTCCCCACGTGTGTCATGTAATTAAAAAGTAAAAAAAAAAAGTCAAATAAAAACAAACCTATCATACGTAGAGTTACTTTTAAAGCAGTATAACGATAAAACCTGCTTTTTTATTAAAAACTTGCTTTATTATTAATTACATTTGTGCAACTACATTAAACTTCATTCCTTTCTAATAATTATTCAAGTACTTCCTTTATATTACTCATTTTTCTTAATCTAATCCGTAACGCTTTAAACTCTCAAACACTGTCTCCTGGTACAGATTGAGTTAGCCAGGGTTTTTTGCTTGTATCCCAGTATGTAATGCAATGAACTCTCGTAACAAGCCACTTTAAAAAGACCCGAACCCAGATCTCACACTATAATGCTAATTCTAAATTCCTATTTTAGGCTCGTTTGACCTTGCCAAAGTTTGACTCTTCTAATATAGTAGCCTTTTATTTTATTTTTTTGATTCAAGTTAAACATTAACGCGTAAATTTATTTATTTATAGACCATTGACCAAATATTTTATCTCTATTTCAAGCTTGCCGGCAAGTTAATGCAGGAAAAGACTGATGCAGTGTGAACGTTGTACCTTCATAAATGAAGTAAGCATAAGTGTTGAATACCCTTAATATAACTTACAATTCATGGCTCATTCTTTTTGTCTTTAAGGGCTTGAATCTGACGTATACAATGTGCTTTTTAACAAGGACGGATGTTAAAGATTTACCAGTTCAGGTACTGCTATATTTCAAATCATATTAATTGGTATACATGTCATGTTTAATTTGCGATGATGCGTTTATAATATTAATAGGGAATGGAGAGCCAATCCAGATCAATAGATCCTGTACGATTTGGCATCTTCATCTGGTTGGCAGAAGTATTGTAGTTTTTTCAGGACTAGGCAAGCCAGCCCTAATGGGAAGAATAAAATTGAATCAGGTCGAATTTCTTATCAAGTAATTAATTTAGCCCAACTAGAAACGAACAAGAAAATAACTAGTTTTCAGAAAAAAGAGGGTCAAAAAAAGTGAGTTGC
Source organism: Gigaspora rosea (assembly GCA_003550325.1). Classification (NCBI taxonomy): domain Eukaryota; kingdom Fungi; phylum Glomeromycota; class Glomeromycetes; order Diversisporales; family Gigasporaceae; genus Gigaspora; species Gigaspora rosea. Next base: position 299,980 of record QKWP01000241.1, read on the forward strand.
GGAAATGCTAATTCTTTTTCATTTTCTAATTTACGAATTTCACCTGTCCATGAGTTGTTGAGAAGAACTTCCCAAGACTTATGAAGAAGCGCCACACTTGCCTGAACTAGAAAATGCATATCAAAACAATTTGGCAGTACTAACTCCTAAACAAGGCTATTTTGCGTCAATACCTGATCGCTATGAAATTAGGTTTAACTATGCCACAAGGCATTTTCAATAGCAAAATATCACAAGTAATGGTGTTAGAAGAATTAGAAGGATCACAAATGGTAAGTTATTAATATTTACACTTCATTATTAATTTTAATCAAAAAAGTGATCATCTTGTTTTCTAATTAATTTTTGTTAAAAGATGATAACTCCATTCTTCAGCCTATCCCTTTCGAAGATGTGTCACCTGAAGATACATGTATTATATGCTTAGATTCTTTCGTTGATCCAGATACAACTACATCGGATCAACATATCGTCAAACTGCCCCATGTCACGGACATTATTTTCATAGAGTATGCGGTAGCCCAGGTTCCCGTTTGTCAAGTTGCCAATTTGGCTGAGGCGCTAAATGATTAAAAAAAAATGCTATCAAATTGAAAGCATAATTTAATATATAAATCTAAATTTGAATTCTTTATTAAGAATTACAGAGATTTTCCATCATCATCGGTCAAAATTTTATTCGATTGATAATTTAAAAAATTCAATTAGTGAAGTTTCTAACCCAAAATGCAAAAAATCAAAAGAAAAACGTAAGAATTAAAAAAATACCTGACCTAATTAAAGTTACTAGTTCAAAGCAGCATAAGAATTTAGAAGTTCCTGGCCCAGAGCATTATTCAAAGCTTGAGAATTAAAAAAAACCCTGATTGATTAAATTGCCTGATCTTAAGCACAAGAATTTAAAAAACTTTCGATCAAATTAAAGTTCTGACCTAAAAGGCAAGAATTAAAAAAAAGATACTCGACATAAAAAAAAAATATCTAACTTGCTAGGAATCTTAGTTCAAAATATGAATCAGTAGATTAGAGATTCCCAATATCAATATGAGACTGGATTTTCCATATATTTAATCACGTGCAAAAAATAATGCTTAGTATGACTGTTCAAATTATAGTTTGCCCAATGTGTTTTATGGAATAAAAATTATGGAAGTTCAGATAGCACGTCAACGTAGTAGTACTATCGTTGAATAGCACATAGTGTGTTAATGTGCCAAACAACATGTTAACGTGTTGTATATTAAATTCAAATGTATATAAACGAATGAATTTGACTTCAATAAAAGATACATGTAGAGAAGTTTCCTTCGATTTTACTTAAGAAAAATAAAGAAAGTAAGCAGTGTAATACTGAAAAGACCTTTATTCGAATAAATCAGAAACTTAGCTTAAAATTTTAAATCATTAGTAATTTTTACTATGATCAGATTTTTCATATTACACAAAAAAAGATCAATTTAATCAATTTAATTGTTATACCATCGCTATAGAGATTACAAATTAATTATATTTATTAAAATTAATTACTTTAAAACGACGCAACTTAATGAAAACCCAACGAATTACTTTAAAATTTTTACAAGTAACTTATTAAATATAGGAGAATAAAGTTATGCTTTCGAATTTTCTATTAACATATAAACTTGAATGTTCATCTTATAAATGATTTAAATTCATTAGTTTTTTAAAGTGAAAAAAATAAAAAAATTAGATCTTAACTATACAAGTCGAAACTTTAATAGAATATTTGCAAAAAATCAAGCGTAACTTTTTAGAGATAACTTTTGCGAAGAGCTTTTAGTTAAAAGAAATTAGAAAAAAAAGTGTGTTGTCAAAGTACATTCTTTAGAATTTTGTGCATTATTTATTAATTAAATATATATCAATATGATATTTAATCGATTATTTTAATTTAACTGATTAAAATCTGATCATAGTAATAACTCGGGTCTCTATTTTTTGATCCGGGCAATAGCTCTAATGATTATCAATTAATTGATACAAAAATGGCGATTGATCTTGAGCTACCTCAATCGGTAACTATTATGGTTTCAAAAAAAAAAGATATTACCTAGAGTATGGTGTTAATGGACTTACTGTAGCATTATGCAATTTTCTGACCGGCCGGATATAAAAACCAGTAAAGTTTATTTGTATCGCCTTATCTATTTTGTATTATTTCTTTATCCAGTGCCTTATTAATTTCCTGTTTTTTATTTTTGCTCTGCCATCTGTATACTTAATTTGGTTCTTTTGTCTTTACTTTTAGTAACACAAGATAATTAGATTAGATATGATGTTGAAAAGTGCGTATAGTAAGAAATAAATGTGATAGTTAAAGCACAACATCTAAAAATTGAAAGTAAATTTAAGTAATGTATTTCAAAAATAAATATAAAACAAAATAATAAGATTTTTATGTAATAAAAAAAAATAAAAACCCTTTCAATTTGTTTTAATAAAGTTTTGCAGTTTATTTTATTATACAAATTTTTGATAACTAAATAAATATAAAAAATAAGTATTAATTAAAAGCATACTATTCAGTAACAAAATTTATTACATTATTTTATAATTATATCATTGATTATTACTTCATAGCTTTATAACTTTTCATAATTATTCTTATAAATTAAAATCAAAATGGAAGAAATCTCTATGGCAGAAAGCCCAACATTAGCAGAAAGCTTAACAATAGTAGAAAGCCCAACAATAGTAGAAAGCCCAACAATAGTAGAAAGCCCAATAATGGTAGAAAGCCCAGTAATAGTAGAAAGCCCATTAATAGTAGAAAGCCCAACAATAGTAGAGAGTCCAATGGTAGAAAGCTCAATGGAAGAGGAAAACTAAACAGGAGAAAATTCAGTTTTATGAAATACTCTAAATAAATGTAAAAACTGAAAAAATAAATCACATAAGCAACATGAAGCTCGTCTTGAACGTGATCGAGAAAGAAAATGGCAAAAAAGAACAAAAAATAAATTACATAGAATCGAAAAAGGTCTTGAAGAATTTGATGCAAATCTTACAGATGATAGCAACAGAGATTTTCAGTAAGAAATTGATATAGATATGAATGAACCAGATATAACCCTGCCCTTGCCTTCTACAATTCTTGATGAATATGATAAAGTTCTTTTATACCAATTTCGTAATAAAATGGATAAGCTAAAACACTCAGAGTGTTCTATATGCAAAGAATGTTTTCCATCAATAACCCTTGTTGTAGGAGAATATCGTCGTTGTTATACTAAGAAAACTTTACCAAAAAAATTCTCATTTGCTAATAATATGGATCCAGGAGAAGTACCTGAAGAGCTCCAAGAACTAACAGAAATTGAAGAAATGCTTATTGCACAAGTTTTTCTAGTAATGGTAGTTTATAGACTTCGTGGAGGACAGCATGGATATAGAGGAAATATTATCAATTTTCTTCAAAATGTAGAAGAATTTACAACTCATCTTCCTTGGCATCCATCTTCATTAAATGTGCTTATTATATGTCGGCAATCTGATAAAGATCCAACAGCATTTAGAGACTTTAAAATTCATTGTAATAAAGTTGCTTGTGCATTGCGTTGGCTAAAAGCAAACAACAACTATTATTCAGAAATTACTATAGATAATAAAAACCTTCAATCACTACCAGAAGACGGATTTATTGATGATCAACTTCAAGTTAATCAATTAATAGATGATGAATTTAATGAAGACAATGAAGAAAATGGAATTACACACACCTTTGTACCTTATCTACCCTCAGATAATTGAGAAGAAATTGCTATAAATAATACAATTAATAGATTAGTAGCTAATATTATATTGAATGGCCAAAAATTAATAATAATCCTATTAATGAATTTCAAACTTCAGGATATATTGCATGTGCATTTCCAACTCTTTATCCAACAGAAAGTGCTGATCTTTGTTCAGAACGTATCAAAAATGTCAAACCAGCTGAATACTTTAGGCATTTATTGCAATATAAAGATAGAAGATTTGCTCAGTATACTCGTTGGCAGTATTTTGCACTTAATTCACAGATGAGATGGTGAGCATTACAGGAAGGAAGAGTATATGTTATTAATGATAATCAGCTTACAGTTGCAGATATACAGGAAATTATTGCAGATGGTAATACAAATATGGCTGATCGAATTATGAGATTTGGTTTAGAAATACGTGGATCAAGGCAGTTTTGGAATGCAAGGCGTTGTGAGTTATCGGACATAATTAAACAGTTAGGTTCACAAGGTTTAATACTTTTTACATTTAGTGCTGCTGATTTAGACTGGCCAGAACTTCATGCACTTATGCCATCTAATGAAAATCGTCATCAAAACATCATTGACAATCCTCATCTTGCTACTTGGTTCTTTAATAAATGTCGCAGATCATAATTTAAAATGAAATCTACATTCTATACTTAACCTGCTAGCCTTCTAAAACCTATTAATACTTAAAACTAACCCTAACTCTAAACCCCTAACCCTAAAAAATACACCCTAAAAAAATTTAGTTTTTGAAATTTTATACTATTATTTCATTTTAATCTGGATTTCATTATGATCTGTCACAATAAATAGTTTGAGATTTTTTTTAATACTGTGCTAATAAAAAATGGAATTTAGAAGATTGGTGGTATAGATTCGAATGGCAATATCGTGGTAGTGTTCACGTACATGGAATTGGAAAATAAAAAATACTCCTAAAATTGAATAGGAACAACTAAAAGAAGATGAAAATTTATTAAGAGAGATAACAAAATATATTGACTCTCTGGTTACTACTATTAACCCAGGACCTGATGCTCCTGTTCCTAACTATCATCCATGCCAAAAACGTCATGAAGAACTACATGATGATATACAAGATTATATCGAATTAGTTATCAAGTTGCAGCGACATACACGATGCAGTTCCTCATTTTGTCTTCGTACCAAACATGGAAAACAATCCTGCAGATTTGGATTTCCTAAAGAAGAAAGTAATCATACTTTTTTGCGTAATGATAATCACGGTCATCCAGAGCTTGTAACAGCAAGAAACGACTCATATATTAATCCTCATAGTAGAATCCAACTACAAGGATGGAGAGCAAATGTTGATCTTAAACCTATTCTTAGTATTCATGCAGCTCTACAATATATTTCCAAATATGCAAGTAAATCAGAACTACGATCAGAGGGCTTTTCACAAATATTAAATAAAATACTTAATAATAGCAACCCTACTGATAGATTACTTGCTCCAGTTCAGAAATTATTGCTTCATAGTGTTGCTGAACGTGATATATTTGCTCAAGAAACTTGTCATCTACTTCTTGGAATTCCTCTTTATCATTCAAGCCGGTCTTTTTTCTCATTAAATCTCAATAATGAAACATCTCGTTGGCTTCGTGGTACAGGTGTTAATGAAGATAGAACTTCTAGACAAATTGAAAATATTGGATTAACAACTCGTTCTACCTTAAAAATATACTGGGAAAGACCTTCTGAGTTTGAAAATTTCTCATTATATAAATTATATCTCACATATAAATTTACTAATAACAAATAGAAAAAATATAAAACAGAAAACATTACATGAATTTGGCCACAACCATCACTATTGCGAAATGGACCAGAATGGGAGGAGTTCTGTTATATAAAAGTTCTTCTTTATGTTGCTCATTGAGATATTAAGCTTTTAACTCAAGATAATACAATTTCATGGTCAGTTTTATATAATCACTATTCTGAAGAAATTAATTCTGATCCAATGGACTTACTTGGGCCCCCTATAGATAATAACGAAACGAGAGAAATAACAAATGATGAAAGTCCAGAGGAAGAATCTGAAGATGATGAAGGAGAAGAATGCCAATTTGACTGGATGCTTTTGGCAGAAATGGGCCCTAACTCAGTAATTGATAGTTCTTCTGATCTTGGATCTCGTGATATTGATCGAACTTACGATTGGATTAGTGAAGTTAGACAAAATTATTCTTATACTGACCTCAGAGAAGTAGACTCTTTTTTGCAAAGAGTATCTAATCGTAATGAATCGAATAATGAAATAGAGAAAAATGAAATATCCAATACAGATATTATAGATTATCATATTCTAAATGATAAACAAAAAGCAATTTTTAAATGAATAGAATTACATTACCAGAGCATTCTTACAGGTTGTCAAATTAAACCACTCAACATTATTATTATGGGAACTGCTGGTACAGGAAAATCATTGCTAATCAAAGCAATCAGGTGTCGACTTCTTGAATTAACAGAAACTAGATCCAATTCACCTGTATTATTACTTGCTCCAACAGGAGTTGTAGCCTTTAATATTAATGGAGAAACAATTCATTCAGCTTTTTCTATTCCAATACCTATTGGTAATAATCTTGATATAACTGGTGAGCGATTAAAGTGTTTACAAAATAGATTACAAAATATACAATATTTTATAATTGATGAGAAAAGTATGATTGGACGTTGAATGCTTGCTTTGGTTGATTTACGATTACGTCAAGCTTTTCCTTAACAAAAAAACCAACCTTTTGGTGAAAAATCAATTATCTTATTTGGTGATTTTGGGCAGCCTCCTTCTGTGCTTGATCATCCTATATATACTACAAATATTTTAAAAGATTCACTATCCAATGATAGTAATGTAGCATACAATCAATTTCAGGAAATGTATAAACTTGACATAGTTGAACGTCAATCTGGAAATTCTAAAAAACAAAAAGAGTTTCGAAATATTCTCTTGCGATTGCATAATGGTGAATCTACTCTTACAGACTGGAGAACACTTAGCACACGTTTTGATAATAAAATAAATAAAACAGAATATAACGGATTTTCAGATGCTACATGTGTTATGACAAAGTGGACTAATGTTAATAGAATAAATATTGATAAATTAAGATCATTAAATGTTCCTGTTGCAAAAATCCTTGCAATACATAATAGAGGAGATAAAGAAGCTAAAAATGCAGATTCTGACATAGCAGATGGTCTTGAGGCAGAATTATTATTAAGCAAAGGTGCACGTATTATGCTAATAGCAAACCTGTGGACAGAAGCTGAATTAGTTAATAGTTCAATGGGAATTATTCAAGATATTTTGTTTGAAGAAGAGCAAAGTCCACTTTCACTTTTAATAGCAGTTTTTATCAAATTTGATAATTATACAGGACCTACTATAAGTACAGTAAATGGCATAAATGTTTTCCAATTGTACTAATTCAACACAAATGGGAAGGCAAATCAGGAGCAACATGTTCACATTTGCAGATTCCTATCCGTCTTGCATGGGCTATTACAGTGCACAAAAGCCAAGGGCTAACACTACCAAAAGTTAAAATAGATATTGGCAGCAAAGAATTTGCTGCTGGGCTTTCTTTTGTAGCAATATCTCGAGTTCGTTCACTTAATGATATTATTTTTACACCATTTAATTTTGAAAGACTTCAACGGATTTTAAGATGTAAAAGAATGCAAGAAAAAAAAACTGAAGAAATGCGGCTAGTTTCTTTAATACCTAAAACTTAAAAATATTAATTATAAATTATATAATAATGCAATTTTAATTATTAATAAAAAATCCTTGCCCATTTATCTGCCTTATCTTATATATCATTTTTATTTTCATTGCTATCTAACAATAATAAGCATTTTTATTTATATGTTAAATATATTAAAAATAATTATTAATATAAAAATTATATATTGATAAAAAAATAAATTTTCTAATATATAATACAATATCTTTTACAGTACTTTTTTTTACTAATAAATTATTAAATTCATAAATAGTATTTAATACTATTTAATTTTACAAATAAGGTTCTTAAATAAAATTATATATATACTATATACAGTACAATATAGTATTTAAAATTTAATATTTTGGCTTCGGCCATACAATGCTACGCATTAGCCTAGTATTAATACTCAACACCAAGTTAATATTCCATTATTACCAACTACACATAACCTATTACCAAACTGGATTTCTACTACAAATCTTGAATGGAAAGCATTATTTCATGCTCGTAATATTGAAAATACTAAAGAAATAAGACAACAAATTAATAATGCTATTCCTAAAAGATGCAACAAACTTGCTACCAACCCAACTTCAATGATTAATAGCATTCTTAATTGCTATAAAGATCTAGTTAAATTCAATAATATTAATACAGATACAAGCACTATTACAGAACCTCACACTATTAAGAACCATATTTGTAACTATTTTGATCAATAGACCCATACCCGTAATATTAACTATGATCTTTATAATACCCATTGGAAAGCTGAATATAATCCTAATTTAATATTAATATTGATGGTACAACCATATTTTGGAAGAATTTACATTAGATGAAGTCTCTACTATACTTTGCTATTTCCTTAATAACAAAACCTGTGGACTATCTGGAATTAGTTACAAAATGATTAAGCATACAGGACTCTCTTTTCTCCAAACTATTACAGCTCGCTTTAATAGATATCTTATACAATAGTTTATACCCAAACAATGGAAAGAAGAAAGAATTTTTCCTATTTCTAAAAAACCAATTTTTGATAGTAATCTTTCAAATACACGATTCATTAGTCTTTTAGAACATATTAAAAACTTTACACCAAACTCCTTACTAATCATCTTAATTATATTTTTATACAACACAAAATTTTATTATCTTATAACTTTATTGCTTTTCTAGGCAATAGTACTTCAATTCCTATCTATATACTTAATAATATTATTGAGGATGCATCATGTAATAGTTCTCAACTTTGGCTCATATCACAGGATATGAGCAAAGCTTATGACTTTGTTAACTTTGATCTTTTCCATATATCTTTGGCTAGAATTCAAATGCCTACTTAACTTATCAATATACTTACCAATTTTTTATTTGACTAACATAATAGAGTTATTACTAATCTTGGGCTAACTAATTTTTGCTTAGTTAAAAATGGTATAGACCATGATGAAACAATAACTCCTCTCTTTTAAAGAATTTATTATGATCCTCTTATTCATTATATATGCTTGTATTTTACTAGCTATACACTTACTATATCTTGGCAAACAAGCCTTTGTATACCACATTTAACTACCAAAAAACTTCAGACTTTTTTATCAGTTTTGGCCTATATGGATAATACTTTAAAGATCACCCAGTCTAAAACTGAATTGGAACAAATTATTAATATAGCTACCTCATTTTATCAAATAGCAAATATACAAGTCAATCCTCATAAATCCATATTTATTACCAATAATAACTCTAATTACAATATCTTTTTTCTTAACTAATATACCAAGAATTTTCAAAAACCAACCATTCAAATTTCTGGAATATTGGTTTACTTTAGATAACAAAATATCTAAACAAATCCAACTTATTCAAAAAGGGATTTTTCAACTAGTTAATATTGTTAGTACCAAAAAAATTACAGAAAAAGGGATGAATCAGTATATAATTAAACAAAAGGTGTTATCTAATGATATCAATTGTTAATCAGCAAAAACAATAAAACAATACAGCAGTCAAATAAATCTATCTATAGTCCTAAACATATTATTAATAAAACAATCAAATATCAGTATATCGATATGTGTATCAGCAGCTGTGTAAAAATAACCAAACAATAAATAAAATAACTAATAAAACAAATAACAAAACAGCAGTGTAATGCTAACAAGCAGTGTTGAGAATTCGATAATAAAATAAATATAAGTTGCCTTTGGCTTTGAAATGCCTACTAACTTATATAGAATCAAGGTTTATTATTAAACTAAGGATCAATTGAAGTCTGAAGTCTTTATTGAAGGCAAATTTCGAGCCTTTAAATACATATTTTTAGATATATAAATTAATTACAGTATTCTATTCAAGAAAACTTTTACTTGCAGTCAACTTATTTTTAGAATCATTCAATTCTTTTCAACACCAATCCTTTCATTAATCACATTAGTTTCAACCACGCCTTTGCCTTATTTAAAAGTTCCGTCCGTGAAAATGAAATCTTGAAACGTATCAGCAGATTCCTGAAAATATTTGAATACCTTGAGGCATCCAAGATAGGCCAAATATTCAAGTGTCGCCATGAGACACGTAATGAAGACTTCTTATTTAAGCACGTTGGTGTAAACGGGGCCGGGTAATAACAGTCGATTAATCTTCTGATCGATTATTGTATCTATAATAGACTTCAATCCAATCTTTAGTATAATGTTCCAATAAAATAATAAGAAATGATATATACATATAACAAAATTAAAAATAACAGAGATATGTATATAGCAACAAATAAAAAAATAGAAAAGAATATTCATATGTCAATCGGTCATCGATCAAATCAATGATTGGGGTTTACAGTTTAAGAGTTCAGAGTGATTGACGTAATTTGATCATAGTGTTAACCTGTAAAATATCACAAAAACGGACATAACGTTTGAACCAGTGATCCAAATTCGATGAAACAACCACCATTCGACTCAGCGCGATGAAACGGTTCGAATAAGCTATAGTACGTCCCTGTATGACCTCTGGTTGCCAAGATAGGAGTTGTCAAATATTTACCCCTATACTTATTAATAGACCAATGATCTGATTGGCTAGGCGATTGCTGCGGACAAAAATCGTAGATCTGACATATCTAAAAGATGTCATATTTATAGCTTATATTCTAGATATTTTATTTATTACATATATATTATTTATTACATATATTATATTTATACTAGTTATACTATATATTTTATTAATAATAGTTATAGTATATATTACACATGTAAAAGATATTGACCGTTACATTTGTAAAATTTCAAAAAGTATAAAAGCGGCTGATATGGACCTCAAGTTCAACATCGAGTCTTCATACTCTTTCAATAATAAAAACAACTATTAACTACACAAATCAAACAGTTATTAGTATCCTCATATACTTTTAATTGTAGCCTCTTTCGTAATTGCAAATTGCCTTAAATCTTCTTTGATAAGTTTTCTTAAAAAACGCCATACTGACTTAGATATACCACAGTAACAAAGTTTGAAGTTACACAAAGTGTTCACTGTCTAAGATCACTCTAGTTACCTAATATCTTTAAAGAAGTGGATATAGGATAACAATAGGATACTGATAGGTCTATTGGAAAAGAAAAATTTTAATTTTTCAAGTGTAACAAACTCCTCTGCTTAATTATCGAGCTCCTGCGAGATGTGAAGGTCTGGACTACTATTGAACTGATCCTCTCAAGGATGATATAATTTTAAACGATTACTATGGTACTTCTGTTTTAGTACCTTATCGTCCATCGTCCTGAGTTTATAAACACTATTACTAAAAACGTCGTGAATGTAAAAGAGTCCTTTCCATTTTTCTTTTAGTTTATACTTATGGGTCCCTTCTAGAACCGATTTATAATGAAGGACTTTATTTCCTATAGTATAGCTTTTAATAGTATATTTCTGGTTATAGCGCTTCTTTTGGCGTAATTGGGCCTTTTCAGTACTTTTCTGTGCTTTTCTTTGAATTTCTGGTATATCTCCCAATAATACTGCAACTCTTCAGAGAATGCTGAACTGCAAGTCTCTTTCATTCGAAGGGGGCATCAATCAGTAATTACCTTTGAAAGAATAGTGTCTCTCCCATAGAGCAGATAGAAGGGCTTGTAACCTGTCACGGCATGTCAGATGGTCTGATAGGCAAATAGAGCGGGAGAGATAAACTGATCCCAATTAAGATGAAATTGGATGGTACACTTGGATAAAACTTCACAAAGGGTTCAGTTGAAACGCTCGACCAAACCATTGGTCTGGGGTGATACGCAGTTGAATACCTATGCTGAAATTGAAGTTGGTCACAAATATGATCGACCAATTTGTTGGCAAAATGCTTTCCTTGGTCTGATAAGAGTTCTTTGGGGCTGCCATGCCAACAAATAATGTCTTCAATTAAAAAAGTGGCGACAGCTAAGACGGTTGCTTCCGATAGGGCACATGCCTCCAGCCATTTGGTGAGATACTCAGTGGCAACGACGATATATTTCTTTCCAGATTTAGTAGGAATTAAGGGTCCAACGATATTAACCCCTATGTGGTCAAAGGGTTGACCAATCGTGATTGGGTAAAGAGGTTCATGTGGTCGGGGTCTTCCTCTTTGCTGACAAGTGTCACAGGTCCTCACATACTTCTTAATATCTTCTCCCATCTGCGGCCAAAAGAATTTCTGGGAAATTCACTGAAAAGTAGAATAAAAATTAAAATGTCCAGACAAAGGTTCCGAGTGCATACTAAAAAGAATAGCAGGGACTTCATGGGGCAACAATACTCAAAGAAGTCGATGAGGGGGCTGTCACAATCTTTTAAATAGTAGATTGTTGGTAACTATAATGTCTTGTTTGGGTAATTAAACACTTTTGTTTTTGGAGCTCCACGATAGTTGGGTTGGTAAGATAGTTAAAAAATGGTTTGAAAAGTTCAGGATCCATTGTAGTGAGGTTTTGATGAAACGAAGAGATACAATTAAAAATATAAAATACAGAAAAAAATGATAAATAAAAAAGAAATACTAATAGTTAATAATGAAAAGGGAGATTTGTAACAAATAGTCAGAAGAGATACAATTCGGAGGAAATATCAGATGGTTCAGAAATTCAGGACAAGGAATCAGTGTTAGTATGTTGTCTGTCAGCTCGGTGTTTAATAGTGAAATCAAACTCTTGTAAAGATAAAATCGAACGTGCCACACGTCCTCAAGGAAGTTTTCGATTAATCAAAAATTTGAGAGCCAAATGGTCAGTAATCAAGGTAAATCGGATACCATGAAGGTACTGACAAAAGTAGGTCACTGCCCATATAACGGCCAAACATTCTTGTTCTGTGATCGAATAATTCTTTTTTGCTGAAGTTAAGGTTCTACTGACATATGAAATAACTTTCTTTCTACCTTGAACATCCTTTTGGGAGAGGATAGCACCGATAGCAATTTCTGAAGCATCGGTAAATAACAAAAATTCTTGGTCAAAATATGGATAAGCAAGTACAAGAGCGGAAGTAAGTTTTTCTTTTAATAATTAAAAGGTTTTTTGTTGTAAAGGGGTCCAGATATAAGTTTCTCCTTTTTTCAGAAGGTTAAGGGGGCAGCAAGTTTTGAGAAATTCTCGATAAATCTACGGTAGTAGGAAGCCAACACTAAAAATCCACGGAGTTGCCAGAGGGTCATAGGGACAGGGAAATTTCAGACTACTTCAACTTTCTTAGGGTTAGTTGAAATTCCTTGGGCACTAACAATATACTTGAGAAACTTAAGTTCTCTTTTTGCAAAGTGACACTTACGAGGATTTAATTTCAAACTAGCTTTGCTGAGACGTCTAAAAACTTCTCTCAAATGCTAAAGGTGCTCATCAAGACTTGACGAGAAAACATTAATATCATCAAGACTTGACGAGAAAACATTAATATCATCAAGATATATAATGACAAATTTTCCATTAATATCTTGAAAAATTTGATCCATTAAACGTTGGAACGTGGCCGGGCATTCGTCAAGCTGAAAGGCATAATGTTAAATTTAAAGGTTCCCAAGTGACAGATGAAGCCTGTCTTTTCTCGGTCTTTAGGATCCACCTCTATCTGCCAGTATCTACTAGCTAAGTCTAAGGATATGTACTATGCAGAATTTTTGAGAGTATTGAGAAGGTCATTAATAATCGGCAAAGGATAGTTATCCTTCTTAGTCACTGCATTAAGCTTCCTATAGTCGATACAGAATTGAATTTTATCTTTTTGTTTAACCAGTACTACAGGAAAAAACCAAGGGCTGGATGAAGGTCGAATGATGTCACCCACCAACATATCGGCAATTTCATTTCCCAAAAAATCTCTTTCTATAGGTGAAGTATGATATGCCTTTTGTTTAACCAGAGGGGCTTCAGTAGTAAAATTTTATGCATGACCAAGCTAGTCCTTTCTAAATCCTGCGGAGTCCAAGCAAAAAGGTCCCTATGCTCAAGAATAAACTTATGCACACTATCCTGAGCTTCTTCTTCAATCGGTCCTATATTTAATTCAGAAGTCGACTCGAGATGTTCATCAAAGAAAAACTTCTGGTCTTCCTCGAAACTTTCTTCTTCAGTCTCAGAAAGGTATTCATTATCATTATTCTGATAGTTATCATCGCTGTTCATTTCTCACTATGCTTTATGAACACCCCGTCCTTCAGGTACAAGATTATACAGAGAAATAGCATCTTCTTCATCCAAGTCATCATAATAATCGGTGGAAGTTCAGGGGGGCCGATAGGAGTATCGTAAGGGTCATCAGAAAGGAACTGTTCATCAGAATTCAAAGTAAAATCTGAAGGGTTATAAAAATAAGAAATGTCCTCTTTTTCTGAAAATCTATACAGCCGTTCTTCTAACTCTTCTTCTTCATATTCATCCTCAACTTCCTCCTCTTCATCTATCTCAAGTTCATCTTCATCCTCTTCCTCCTTTTCATTTCCAGTTTTTGGTTATAGTTTTCTTGTATCAGATTATGCTATATTCAACGAAATTCAACCAGAACTATAATTTCTTCATTCTTTCAATGTAGAGCCATTTCGGAAGCATTATAATCTATCTTCGCCTGAACCTTGGATAACCAATCGTTTTCAACTATGGCTTGATATAACAAGACGTCCATAACAACAACATCAATTGGAATCCTTACTCCTTCTACGAAAAATAGAAAATTAAAAATTTCTCCTATAGCACGTTTGCTCCGACTATAAACATTAACCATATTGATGGTAGAAGGCCTTTCGACTTTAACACCTAATTCACTCAACAAATGAGAAAAGACAACACTCCCGGAAGAACCGCTATCCACTATGAGTGGAATAATTTTGTTATAAACAACTATGTCACAGTACAAGGCCATAGAGGTAGGGGTTGGTTGGAGATTGACAAAAGTCTGGGACTTCCTCTTGGTGGCAACTTTCTTTCAGAGCCCTTGAACCAATTGTGTGCACATCGCAGGAACCGACCGAAGTAATTGTCCGAAGGTGATATTAGCCGTTTTATCCTGGATATCAGCCACAATGGAGTAGGGAGGTACAAGGGCCGATATTTGCAGAGGATCATTAAGGATTTTCTTTTTTCAGACGATTGGGGTCCGATTGGTCTTGGTCTGAGATGAAGGATTCGTAACTGTCTCAGTTGGGCGTACAGTTTCTTCTCTCTGTCCTTCTTGAACTGAACCTACTGCAGTTTGTTGTCTCTTGAGCCAGGTAGATTGACTAGGCCATTCATTTTCTTCTCCTGCCATGAACATCTGATCGTTTGTATGAAAGTTCAAAAAAGTGTGGGCATTATTTGGCACAGCTCCATTATAACCATTTTCACTATTATTGACAGGGGCTAGAGGATTTGGTCAATGCTAGTTATTCTGGTTTACAGTGATTGCATTGCTACTAGTAGCCACAATTCCAGAGTTATTAGGTGAGGCAGGCTGAGAACAGTTTCGTATGTAGTGTCCGGTCTGTTCACATTGATAACAAGGATATTGGGGCGGTGAGTTCCAATTTCGGCGCAGCTGTTCTTTGCTTTCTTTAAACTGGGCTGCCATGGCTATAAAGGCTTCCCCAAGCTTAACAATAGCCTCTTTGGTTTTAGATGGAGTTGGGACTGGAGGAGCAGTTGTCGAAGAGGAGGTTACAAGAACTGGCTGTTGAGGCATAGGAGTAGTAGCAGGTAAATAAGGATTATAATAATAGGGGTTTTGTTTAAAAGAATTTTCAAATGCTAGCACGCTCATATGTAGCAGTTAAGAAATTAGGTAGGAACGGGGCAACTGAAGTAGAAAGTTCAGGACGAAGTCCATTAATGAACATCTGGGCTTTTGCACTTTCAGGATATCGATGTCCACCAGCTTCAATACAGCAAAGTAATTCTTCAACAGCCATGTGATAAGAATCAACATCCTCACTCATCCCTTGTTTCCTCTGAGTGAGTTGAGCAAACCATTTACTCTCAAGAGCTGGTGTCCGGAAATGGGCTATGAAAGACAGTTGGAAACTTATATCGGGGTTGAGATGGTCATTCTATCAATCAATATGGGCCAACTGAGCCTGATTAGTGACCCACCAAGTGGCAGCAGCACCTTTAAGCTTAGATACTATCACCGGAATTTTTCTAGCATCCTGCATCTGATTGGCTTCAAAAGCTTTCTCTACATCTTCTAACCATGAAATCAGATTCTGTTCACTAGCTAAAAATTCAGAATAGTGAACCAAGTTCAACTCATGATGCTGCGCAGGAATATTAATAGCAGGTATATTAATTTGAGGTGCCGGAGCAGCTTGCAACTGAATAACTAGATTTCTGATTTGTTGCACAAGAAGGGCCATGAGGTCAGGTCGACCATTAGCAATAGGATTAGCAATAGTGATAGGAACTTGGGGTTGAGGAGCTTCAATGTTCTTGTTGTTATCATTGTCAGCTAAGAAATTATCAAGGTCTTCATTGAAATTGTCATGATCCATATTGGCAGATTTGTTTTTTTCTGTATCTTCTTCGAGATTATTAGGATTATTAAGGATATCTTGATTAAATCTATAGGTCTCTTGATATGTAGTTAGGAATCTAGTTACAAGGGTAGAGAAATCCTCGGCTTCACTGTATTAAAAGCTAAAAATAAACCGAAGGAGTAATCTATCAGGAATATTCTCAAGTCCAGCTCAACAAGTCTTTCAAATTGATGTACAGCGTATTGGGAGTACTGGAGGGTGGTAAAAGAAGCACTATACCAAGTTCAAAAGTGAAAAACTGTGGAGAAAGGTCTTCTGCAAGAGAAAAACAAACTATACACGACTCGTCACGAAAATGTTTAACAAGATAGTTGATGGCCTGCGGAGTCTTCCCAAAGAAATAATAATAAAAATCGTAGTTTCGGATATTTCAAAAATGTTGTTCAAAATTATTCATAAACATTCAAAATTAACAAAATCTGAAGTGCAGTGTAAAATTCCATACAACTGGCACCAAATGTTACTATCTGGTTGGGAGATATCAGACCCACCGGTAGAGCTATCGGAATAGTAAACAGTATTTACGAGTTAATAGCAGAGAAATCTGGAGAGAGAATTATGAAGGAGTTAGAATACTTTGGCATAAAAGGAGTTAAATCAAGTATAAGGTGTTAAAAAGGGATAAATCAGTATATAATTAAACAAAAGGGGTTATCTAACGATATTAATCGTTAATCAGCAGAAACTATAAAACAATACAGCAGTTAAATAAATCTATCTATAGTCCTAAACGTATTATTAATAAAACAATCAAATATCGGTATATCGATATGTGTATCAGCAGTAGTGTAAAAATAACCAAACAATAAATAAAATAACTAATACAGTCAACCCTCCATAAATGCAACTCATAGGGTCAAGCCTACAACGCGCATTTAGGGAGGTTTGCATTTAGAGAGAGCCAATTAAATTGCAGCTTTTAAAATTAGATCATCAAGTTTGTGTAACTTCTACTAAAACTGTATAACCTATCTTAAATACTAAAATTTGATTGTCCACATGCATTTAGGGAGGTTAGTGTGATATAAAATGTTATTTAAGAGAACGTGCATTTACAGAATATAGAACGTGCATTTAGCACTAATAACATTTTACGGAATAGAAAAAAACGTGCATTTAGAGAGGTATTGCATTTATAGAGGTTGCATTTATGGAGGGTTGACTGTAAAACAAATAACAAAACAGCAGTGTAATGCTAACAAGCAGTGTTGAGAATTCAATAATAAAATAAATATAAGTTGCTTTCGGCTTTGAAATGCCTATTAACTTATATAGGGTCAAGGTTTATTATTAAACAAAGGATCAGATCGAAGTCTTAAGTCTTTATTAAAGGCAGAATTTGAGCCTTTAAATACATGTTTTTAGATACATAAATTAATTACAGTATTCTATTCAAGAAAACTTTTACCCGCGGTCAACTTATTTTTAGAATTAGTCGATTCTTTTCAACACCAATTCTTTTATTAATCACATTAGTTTCAACCACGCCTTTGCCTTATTTAAAAGTTCCGTCTGTAAAAATGAAATCTTGAAACGTATCGGCAAATTCCTGAAAATATTTGAATGCCTTGAGGCATCCAAGATAGGCCAAATATTCAAGTGTCACTATGAGACACATAATAAAGACTTCTTATTCAAGCGCGTTGGTGTAAACGGGGTCCGGGTGATAACAATCGATCCATCTTCCAATCTATTATCATATCTATAATAGACTTCGATCCAATCTTTAGTATAATGTTCCAATAAAGTAATAAGAAATAATATGTATACGTATAACAAAATAGAAAATAACAGAGAGATATATATAGCAACAAATAAAGAAATAGAAAAGAATATTCATATGTCAATTGGTCATTGATCAAATTGATGATCAGGGTTTACGGTTTAAGAGTTCAGAGTGATCGATGTAATTTGATCACAGGATACCGATAGGGCTATGGGAAAAGAAAATTTTTAATTTTTCAAGTGTAACACTATAATTATCCCAATACTTGAATATAGAATTTATAATATAGTACTTCCACATACAATATGCGCTAAAATCTTAGCCAAATATTTAACAGTAGCCAAGTACAAAGCAAACCTATTATGGTTTATTTCTAATAGCACTATGCTCAACTACCATTTTTATAATATTCATAATATCTAGGACTAGGGTTCCAACCTATCACTCAGATAACTGTGTAATCTATTACCTGAACTGAAAAATTACTAATCAGATAATAGTTTTGTCAAACCGGTTTTTAATATAATAAGTGGATATCCAGTTAATAAATGTCACAGATCATAATTTAAAATGAAATTTACATTCTATACTTAACCTGCTAGCCTTCTAAAACTCATTAATACTTGTTTATTATAATTTTTTTTAAAACTAACCCTAACCCTAAACCCCTAACCCTAAACCCCTAACCCTAAAAAATGCACCCCAAAAAAATTTAGTTTTCGAGATTTTATACTATCATTTCATTTTAATCTGGATTTCATTATGATCTGTCACAATAAATGATTATAAATAGATATTCAATTGATCCGAATATCCAGTTAATAAATAACCGGTTGATTTAAAGTTATCAAATAAGTTAAATTTACGATTCATATAGATAAAGTTCAAAAAAGTTCTAATATGCGCCATATAGATAAGTTCAAAAAATTTCTAATACATGCTATATTAGTAAATTGATATTATAATTATATTTAGATATTAATCAGAAATATTTAAACAGAAGGTAAGTTTTCTCAGAGTACATGGATCTTTTTTTCTTATTATTAATTATTTTTTTAATTTTTTTTTATCTACCATTTACCACATAGTGACGTTTCTTCTCCTTTACAATAGTACTGTACTTTCTCTTTTAGTCACTTTGCTGATACTATCATTGATTTGCGGCGTTCTTGCTAGTGTTGCCGATACTGGTACTGTTGGTGTTGTGCTGTCGTTTCGCTTTAACTAGTGCCTGAATACTAAATACCTTTTTTTTGCGCTATACTTTTTCTTTTTTAATCATTTACTATTGTCATTATTAATTGCCGTTGTCATTGCTAGTATTGATTATTAGTGGTATTTCGCTTTTCACTACTTGAAGTTGTAGTGTGCTGATACTGTTGATGTTGTAATTGTCATTTCTATATACTTATTTGTTTTTTTTACAGAACGATGTTTTCTTTGATGCCATCGTGTCGTTTATATCGTTGGTAGTGTCGCCAATTCGTGGTGTATTTTAAGTATTTCGCTTCTATATTGCTTGGAGTTGCCATGTGCCAGTACTGTTACTTGTTGTTTCATTTTAACTAGTTGTTGGCTTCATGTTAAATGGTGCCAAAAAAAACCCCACAGCCAAATATACACTAAGAAATCCACCAATTTGCCTATCACCAATTACCCATTACTATCTGCTATTCAATTTTGCCAACTACTAATCGTCATCAAACAAAATATTCGAAAAACAACACCACGGTCATGCTGAAAAATGACATCATTAGAAAAAGGCAAAAGAAGCAATAGGTTTCATCATAGTGAACGACGACTAGTTTAGATTTGGGTTAATGGTTAATGTTTAGATATTCATTCATAAGTGACTCTTGTTATAACGAAGCTATTGGATAAAAAAATTTTAATATAGCATATATCGAATACTTGCTATATCGAGTTATGAAATAGGTAATTCTACTAATCTGCCAGGTATAGTGTATTAGATAAATTATAAACTTCAGGTTTTTATTTGCACAAAACATTACTAATAGGGGGTACGTAGATCATTTATCATATGATTTTCATGATACAATGAGATTTATATAGAAATTGAAAATGTGCTACTAATAAAACTTTTTATAGTTGCAACCAAATTTGACTAAAAGTTTATAATATATAGAATAAAACGCACATTTTATAATAGTAAAATTTTAATATAGTATATATTTAAAAAAATTATACTTCTATATATAATAAAGTTTCCCCCAGTTGGCTCAAATTTTCTGAGTTACACAAAATGATTAATTTTGATGGGTCGATATCATATGATCATCATATGATTTTTGTAAACAACTTTCGACACCTAAAGTTTAAATCTTTATAACTTGATGAATATTCAACCAATTTTGATAATTTTACTATTTTTAGAATCGCAAAAACCTGTTTTATGATTTTATTTAATAATTTAAATGATTTGCTTAAAAAATTTTACTAAACTTTAAAAAGAAAAAATTGATACCACAAAAATCATATGATAAATGATCTATGTACCCCTACCCTTAAATTTGTATTTGCTATGTTATTTGACAATATATTTGTGAAATAATTTTTACAATTTAAATCTTAATGCAATGCAATATGTATCAAAATTGGTTATACTATATGATGCTTTAAATACTCAATAATAAGATTTGATCAATATGTGATAAAATAAGCAGTATTTACTAATAATAAATAAATCAAATCATTATGCTACAATGTTTATTAATGAATTATAATAATCGTATAGCTCTGGATTGCAGGTTAATGAATAAGGTATCAGTCACTCGATTATAATCAGGTATCTGGGTCACCCAATTATAATCAGGTATTCAGGTCACCCGATTATAATCAGATGATCCGTTTTAATTAAATAACCGGTTTTTACCTAACGGGTCACGGTTAAAGATTTTCAAACCTGTTTGGAACCCTATCTGGGACATTCAACTTCAACACCATATTACCAACCTTCTTCATAGAATTACTGATTCCTCAGTTTTAGAAACAACTACACACATTAGACTACAACAATTACAAAACAATCTCTAGTCAACTACAAATATACTTTAATATTCCCAGCCTATTATTGATGGTCCCAATAAATATACCACAAACTTCAAAATTATTCAACTCCTTACTCATTTTAATATGCAAATAACTGCTAATCAAGAAATTATATGCCCAAAAACTATTAGTAATGTATATTAACCAATTGAATCTATCCTTATTCAACACCCACAATATACTCAATTCAAAAAACAGCTTAGACATCACAAAATTCTATATCTAGAACAGCTTTGTGCTACTGATAATAGCACTTTACTCTGCTGGCAAGACCTATTACCAAGACTTCGCCAAATTCCAAAAGGCAGACAACTATTATGGTTCTCATACCTTGAAGATAAGGTACTTCACATGGGCTTTACTATACTCTACTACCACATTACCACCCTCCTGGTATAAATCCCCTTGCTTACAATATGGATTATCTTTCTAAAAAGCTTAAACCATGGCTTCTTACATACCAATATAACAATATCATTATTGGAAAAATTAGAAAATATCTGGACAAGAAAATAGCATCTATTAGTCATTGAAAAATTAGTTTTAATACCAGCCATACCCTATTTTACCTATCTCCAGAAATACAATTTGAATGCTGTTCAAATTGTCATTTAAACTCTAAAAGGATCCAACATACTTGTACTATTGAAGTTCCAATAATATTCTCTATACAATTTTTTGGTCAATATTCCTCACCATCTCATATTAATCTACACGCAAATTTTATAAATTTAATTTGCTCTACAGCTGTTAAACACCCATTAACTATACCTTAACCACTTTTAATTAATATTAATAATGAAATAGTATTTAATATATTTTATCCAAATCAAGCAACTACTACTTTTCAACAAATTGCTCTTAATAATGCTGTACAGTCCTCCTTTACATTTTATACTGATGGCTCAGTTACAGATATTGGTACTGATCACTGCTCAATGGGCATAGATTGGGTTCAAATTCTGAATAACCAAGTCTTACATCAATTTTTAGCATCAATTAAACTATGGCTATTTTCTTATAAAGCAGAACTAATATTTATTTATTAGCAATCACTACAGTATCACGCAATTCTCAAGTCCATATCTTCACAGACTCTCAATTAATTATATCAAAATATCAAACTCTAATTACTCTAGACCATGCATCTACAAACTAATTTAAATCCAACTACTGGCCTATATGGCAAACTCTTCTTAATATAGTCAAATCCCTTAATATTCAATTTAATTTTACTAAAGTTCAAGCACATTCTGATAATTTATTTAACAATATAGCAGATTCACTAGCCAAGAACCACTATACTTTCTTATCAACTCTATAGCTCAATTATAATAACACCTATAACAAATACCATATATTGTAGTGGAATGACTTCCCTATAGAACATACAACTAGATATCTTGTTAAGGGTATTTGTAAAGCCCACATTATTGCTATGTGGTCCTCACAAAAACGCAATAGTGAATGGTCAGGCTTTACTCATTTAATTGACTGGAATTCTACATGGAAATAACCAGAAACCCACATATAATATCACTAATTTCAGACTTAACTATTTAAAAGCTTTTAAATACAAAATGCTCCTTAATGAACTACCCTCATATTTCTACTACTACAAAATCTTTCTATACCTTTACACTAACCCTAACTGCTTTCAGTGTAATCAACCTTATTTCTACTTTTATTGGCTTATTTGCAATAATTCCTTCCTAATACACAATATTATTCAAAATACTATTCATAATATACTACAAAAGTCCAAACTTGAACTATCAAATCTTGAACTACAAGAATTGGAATATAGGCTTGCTAACCATCAAGCCTTTAGCACTTTTCAACCTTTATCCAATTTATATTATATAGAAACAATACTCAAAGGACTTATACCAATACCTATAATCCAATCTATTCAAAGTTTCAATATTCCTTATAAAATTGTATCTGCTACAATTATTCAAATTTTACTAGATATTAATGAACAAATTTATAATCAAATCTGGATACTCTACTGTTGCAATTTTTCTATTTGGAGAAAAAAATCAAAATATACCTACTCACAATCCTAACTATCACTCTAAATCATATAAACACAAAAATTATATCTATAGCTGTATTTGTAGCCAATCAGATGAATTATATACTCTCTAATACATGTCCACCTATTGAACAAGCAATTAGAAAAATAGATATATGGTCTACTTTTAAAGCCAAATTTAGCACTTCTACTAACTGTATTTTAACTATGCAAATCTAGGTGAGTCTTGACTACTCTAATAGGTTTAGATCACAGATAAAATAGTCTGAGCTTCAATTCTTGCATATAGTTTATTATATTTTATTCAAAGTAATTTGTATAAAGTACAGCTAGTCTCACAGAGACAGCTGGTTAAATTATTAATAAAGATAAAAGCAGAACCTCATCTTAATACCAAAAAAAAACAATACAAGTTCAAAAATATTGAATAATACAAAACAAACAAATTTATTTGAACTTTCTGCAGGTTTTAACTATATATGAAAAACACTAGCATATTTTATAATTATTCTAAATAATCTTATTTTATAAATAAAATCATATATAATATAAAAGTATATACAAAATGAATTAGGATTAGAATATTTACAAAAAAATTATAATTATTCAAAATTTAATTAGTTTTAAAATTTTGTTTTTTTTTGCTTTAAAAAATTACTTTAACTTTAAATTTTTGAAAATTTTTATATTTTTTCAAGAATTGGTTATAGTTAATATATGAATAGTTGTATTAAAACTGATAAGGAGCTTCCAGAAATTACGTAATTTTTTGTTACTAATAAATTTCAAAATTTTACCCCACCTACCCACACCTGATAGCCTATTAGCCAATCAAATTTTATATTTTTTTAAAAATTATTCATATACTCAATTTTTGGAATTGATAATAACTTTGATCCACTGGTCCGTTTTGTTTGATTTAATTACCAAAATGCTCATCTTGATGAGATGATTCTAACAAGCCCCAAATCGTTAAAATCTAATTACAGAGTTCCAAAATCGTTCGACTTTAGTGTAATTTTAATAGTGATTTTTTAGAATTCCTAAGTAAATTAAATTTTTTTAACATTGAATAACTTTTGATCTACTGACCCGTTTTGAATGATTTAACTACCAAAATATTTGGCTCAGTGAGACGATTCTAACAAGCCTAAAATCGCTAAATTCCAATCACAGGATCTCAAGATCGATAAAGATTTGTATTGTTAATAACAATACAAATTTTTATTGATCTTGGGATCCTGTGATTGGAATTTAGGAATTTTGGGCTTGTTAAATCGCTCACTAAGACAAATATTTTGGTAGTTAAATTATCCAAAATGGATCAGTGGATCAAAAGTTATCTGATATTAAAGAAATTTACTTAGTGATTCTAAAAAATTACTATTAAAATTATACTAAAGTTGAATGATCTTGGGACTCTGTAATTAGATTTAATGATTTTGGCTTGTTAGAATCGTCTTAGCAAAATGAGCATTTTGGTAAAAATCATCTAAATTGGCCAAGTAGATCAAAAGTTATTAATAATTTTATAATTTTATACTTTTGGTTAGAATTATAAAATTTTGACCAGAATTATAACCTAATATTTTGGGACCCTACCCACCCATTCAAAAATCACATAATTTTTGAAAGCCTCCTAATTATGATAATGATAACCAAATACCTCTGAATTCTTATAGCAAAAGTCATATAATAGTTTTACAAAAGATTTTAAAAATATTTAAAATAATAGACCTAGTAACAAAAATACAGTTAACTTATTTTCTAGAACTTTCAAAAATAAGTTATTTAGTTTTAAAAACATTCTATAAGCAGTATTAAATTTGGAAAACAATCATATAAATCTGCAAACAATTTTGGCCAAATTGCTTTAAAAGAAAAAAACCTTTGCAATATTTCAAAAGATATCAAAATAGATAACGATATGTCATTTGAATTAGAAGATGAGAATGATTAAACTTCAAATAGTGCTTTTATAGACCTGACCCAAACCAGACTTTAGTCAAGTCTGAGTCTGGTCTGATTTTTGAACTGGTTACAGACTTTTATATTCAGACTTTTTAGTCAATGGTCTGGGTCTGGTCTGAAGTCTGCAAACTGGTCTGAGTTCAAATATATTTATATATATTTTTTGGGGCTAAACAAGTTTATTTAGTGCATTTTGTTAGAATAAATTAGTAAAATTTTATGAATTGTAAGATTTTATAAAATTTTATTAATAAAATTCTATAAAATCTTATAATTTGTATTTTTTATTAAATAATTCTAACAAAATGCACTAAATAAACTTGTTTAGCATCTAAAAAAGTATTAAAATAGCTGTTTTGTTTTTATTTTATTTGAAATTTAAAGATTTAATGAACAATTTTGGATTTTTGATCAAAAAAGACAAATTACAAATTTTAATATCTTATTTCCAAAATTCAAGTAAAATAAAAACTACTGATAAATTACTGATTTAATGTATTTTTAGGTGCTGAATAAGTTTATTTAGTGCATTAAGTTAGAAATAATTAGTAAAATTTTGTGAATTATAAGATTTTATAGAATTTTATTAATAAAATTCTAAAAAATCTTAAATTTCACAAATTTTTATTAATTAATTCTAACAAAACACACTAAGTAAACTTGTTCAATACCTAAAACTACATTAAATTAGCAGAGTTGTTTTTATTTTATTTGAAATTTGAAAAAAAGATGCATATTTTGGATTTTTGATCAAAAAAGTCAAATTTAAATATCTTTCCTCCAAATTTCAAGTAAAATAAAAACAACCCTGCCAATTTAATGTATTTTTAAATGCTGAACAAGTTTACTTAGTGCACTTTGTTAGAATTAATTAATAAAAATTTGTAAATCATAAGATTTTATAAAATTTTATTAATAAAATTCTATATAAGCTTATAATTCACAAACATTTATTAAAGATTTTGATAAATTTAGCAGGTTAATATTTAAAAAAAATTTAAATGATTATTAGTTAGAGTTAGGGTCCAAACTAGTATTAATATTAGGTTAGAGGGTGTATATATATATGCAAAATTAAGCACTAAAAACTTTTAATTAGAAGACCAAGACAAGTTTACTTAATGAAATTTCAAGTTATATAAAATTTTTAATTATTTTTTTGTAATTTTTCCTAATTTTCATTTATTTTGTTATACAAAATTTTGTGATCTAATTGGCCAATCATATTAATTTGCAATATAGCAATCTGCAATATTTAACAACTATCTTTATTAATTAATTCTAACAAAGCAAACTAAGTAAACTTGTTCAGCACCTAAAATACATTAAATTGGCAGGGTTGTTTTTATTGGAGTTATCTATATATCGCACAGTGCGATACTCTTATTTATCTCCCAACCAATCAAATTTTAGAATCAGGTGTTAACATAAAAATACAAAAAACTTAAATCAAAATTTTGCATAGGAAACAGCCCTTCGTGTTCTAACAAAAAAAATTCCTTGCAAAATTTTGATATAAACTATACATCACTTTAACCCAAGACCGAATTTACCCTAACCCTAATTAAAATGAAGCAAAAGTGTTTTGTTTTTTTATTGTTTTGATCTCACATTACACCTGTCCTTATAGAGTGCGATATATAATTGTGTCGCATGGCGCAATACATACATTTTTTTGTTTTTATTTTACTTAAAATTTGAAGAAAAGATGCTTAAATTTGACTTTTATTGATCAAAAATTCAAAACTATGCATTAAATCTCTAAATTTCAAGTAAAATAAAAATAAAACAGCTATTTTAATATATTTTTAGGTGCTGAACAAGTTTACTTAGTGCATTTTGTTAGAATTATTTAATAAAAATTTGCGAATTATAAGATTTTATAGAATTTTATTAATAAAATTCTATAAAATCTTATGATTCATAAAATTTTATTAATTAATTCTAACAAAATGCACTAAGTAAACTTGTTCAGTGCCAAAAAATACATAATTATATTCAAACTTAAACCAGTCTGCAGACTTTAAACCAGACTTGAACCAGTCTCATAGTTGAGTCTAAGTTTGGTTTAAAGTTTGAAATTAGTAAAATTTAGAGTCTGAGTCTGGACTGGACCTGAACCAGATCTAGGAGCACTATCCAATGCATTGAAAGTTTATCAAGTGAGACTGGGTTGCCTTGCAATATAAATATTCAATGATATTAAACATTAAACATAAGTTTATCTTGCATAATATTGTTTTTGTAATATCTTATTATTGATATTACTTTACTAGTTCAAGATTTGCTATAGTCTTTATAATAAATTTAATAAAAATTTTAATTGCCCAGAGCATAGTGAAGTCTTTATATATTTACTTAAGATGATACAAAAGTTACATATTTAATGTATTAATAATCATATCAAAAATGTAACTTCTGTATTTGGTGTTTGTTCGCATATGTTAATAGTGTTATCCTATATCCACTTCTTCAAAGATATTAGGTAACTTGAGCGATTTTAGCAGTGAACACTTTGTGTAACCTCACTTTGTTACTGTGATATATCTAAGTCGGAAGCCGTTTTTTAATAAAACTTAACAAAGAAGATTTAAAGTAATTTGCAATTACGAAAGAGGCTACAATTAAAAGTATATGAGGATACTAGTAATTGTTTAATTTATGTAATAAATAAATGTATTTATTAGTGAAATATAACATACTATATCTACTACATGTGTAATATATGCTAAATCTACTATTAATAAAATATATAGTATATGTAATAGAAATATAATATATGAAATAAATAATATATGTATAATAAATGAAATTTATAGAATATATGCTTCAAATATAACATCTGCTAGATCTGACAGATCTAACGACTTTTGCGCAGTAAACATCTAGCCAATCAAATTGCAGATCCTATATTGATTGTTAATTGGTTCTGATCTCATCATTCAGTGATCATATCAGAATAATTTATAGTTCGTTAGAACTGTCTCAATGAGCTAATTCGAATAGTAATCGTTTCATTCAATTTGGATTGGTGGGTCAAAAGTTATGATCACTTTTGTGTTTTTCTATAGGTTAACATTCCCCTAGACATATTTTCGAATTCCATGAGAAAGATAAGATTTGAGATGCGTAGTCTTGAAATATTAGATAAGGTTAAGAACTTAGTTCTGTAGATAGCTTCTATACCATATGGTAAAAATATTTTGTAAGTTCAAGTAGAAGCTATTTCATAGTATTTGGTTAGGAGGTTTGCTAAAACTGTTCTTTGGGCTAGAGTTTTAGGTTTGGTTTTCAAAAGTTCTCCTAAACAGAAAGTATAGACTAAGGTCCTAATACGAATAATCTCACTCTTTCTTTGTCTTGCAGTGCTTCTTAAAGCTTGATATATTTGTTGAACTTTCTTTTTAGTTCTATCTTGCCTATAATAAGGAGGAGATCCAACTATTACATTGGCTGGTTCTATTTCTATTAATTTTTGTAGAACTAGATCTACTACAGTTGTCATTTTTAAAGCTACTTAAAATTAAAGAAAAGAATAAAAAAAATAAAATAAAATAAAAATAGGGAAAAACATTCTAAATAATAATCATAATGATCATAGTAATATGGTAATAGTTATTATGTTATACTGGAAGATCATGTGTAATTTAAATTAAAAATTATCCAGTTAACATATGTTAACCAAATTTAGTACTGTCATCATTTTGGAGTTCGTAAACTTTTTCGTCGTAGTAGGTGTCAAAGTTTTGTCAGTTATTCGTTTCGGCATTGACGTTTTTCAGTGTTAATGTTTTCTTGCTGTTTAAAAGTTTTTGGGAATGCGATTTTTTCGTCGGTGCTGTTTCTACATTGTGGAGGTAAGTACTATTTTTTATAATTTTTATTCGGTAGTTTTGGTTATATTTTCACAAGGTTTTTCATCTATGTAGTTCCTTTTTTTAGATATTGTTTCGACATTTTTTGGCATTCTCATGGTCGTTGTTGTGCCATTCGTAAAGTTCTCTTGGATGGTCTTGGTGCTTGGTAATTTCTGGTTGGATCCTTCTTACGTAACCCATACACTTAAGCTTCTGATATTTATTCTTTCGGGATAGTGGCTTATGAAGCATTAACAGATATAAATTGATAAACTACGAACCTCGTTTTGGGTGTTCTGGGTACGTCCTTTTCTTTATCAAGTCTTGGTAATTTGGTCGGAACCTTCTTTTTTTTAAAAAAATATTCGACCATTTATTTAGTTGAATAATTATTTCACTAGATGTTGAACATTTTTCTGGATTCATTGGTTTGCTAATTCAATATAACAATTAGGAATTCCTAGTCCAAATCTGGGCCATAGTCCTTTACAAATTTTTATTACGAGATCAATATCAAATTCTTAATCATTAAAAGGGCTTTGACTAGTTGTTTTGTGCTTTGTGTGCTTGGGATAGTCTTGATAGGACCCCGAGCTATACATAGATAGGTCACTATTTGCTTTTGCTTATTTTTGACTATTTTTGTAGATCTTTTCTATATTTAGTAATATTAATGCTTATTTTTGACCATTTTTCTGTAGATCTTTCTATTTTTAGTAATATATTAAGATTTTTTAAAATAGTTAGCTGTTTATAGATTGCTTGGGGTCCTGTCTTGATAAGCCAATTTTGATTTTTTCTGTCTCATTGTCTTTGGGGCTTGAACCTAATTACTTGTCTGGTTTGAAACTTGGCACTAGACTTTTCTGATAATGTTAGAGTTGCTTTTCGAGTTCTGGTCAGCCTGTCTGAGATAGAACTTCTGGAGGTTTGAAATAAGTATAGGTAGTTTTTTTTTTGTTTAGGATCTTCATTATTTCTAACTTTCTTTTCATTTGTTCTTTGTATGTCTGTCTAGGAATAGTCTTGTTTGTATGTTTCTCAATGTATGGATAGGTTTTTTTTTGTATATATTTAAGTTAGAGGTACTTAAGTAACTTCTTGTAATCAAGATTGGGTTACTTCTTGGATAGTCTTTCGGATATTTAAAATAAGTCTTTCCATTTTTTAGAGTCTCTTTCTTGTTAATATTATTATTATTTATTTATTAATTAAAAGTTTTTTTTTGTACGGCAAATCAATTTGGCGGATCTAGAATGAAGGTATCATATGGGCTGATTTATGGAATTGCCAATAACTTTTGATATACTAATCTATTTTTGAATAATTTTATTACCAAAATGTTGGTCTCAATGAGACGGTTCTAATGAATCCAAAATTATCAAAATCCAATCACAGGATCCCAAGATAATTAAGATTTTGTATAATTTTATATTAACTTTTACTATGTAGACAATCAACGTATGGATTGGTTTTCATATATAAAAACCAATCCATACGTTGATTGTCTACATAGTAAAACCAATCCATACGTTGATTGTCTACATAGTAAAAGTTAATAGTAAAATTATACAAAACTTAATTATCTTGGGATCCTGTGATTGGATTTTGATAATTTTGGATTCATTAGAACTGTCTCATCGAGACCAACATTTTGGTGATAAAATTATTCAAAAATAGATTAGTATATCATAAGTTATTGGCAATTCCATAAATCAGCCCATATGTTTGGAGCTTGAAACGGTAGTGCTGCAGTAACGGATTACTATGTCTTTGTACGTATTATATATCGTTGATGTTTAATTTAGTGTTTTCTTGAAATATAGTATACGGTAACTGGGTTTGATGATAAGTATAAATCTTCATTCATTTTTTCTCTTGTTTCTATTTGGACATGCTTCTAACTAATTCTGGATCTTGCTTTTCAAATTCAGGATTTTTCGATTGATTTTTCTTGTCCTAATTGAAGTGTTGGTGGGTTAAATCCGGTAAAACGTCTACGGCTTGATCGTTCAAATGGGAGATAGACGAACTGGGGTCTTGAGATAGTATGACCGGATGTTCATATAAATACAATTTTTTTTTGTCTCTTTGTTTTGTCTTTTCGACCTAATCAATTCTTGTTTTTGTTCTTTGACAGGGTGAATTAGGTTTAACGATTCAGTTGGTAGTTAAGATGCTAGAATCGGGAGTAGTGAAATTAGATTTCAGTGATTTTGGAATATTGGTATTCGGGTTTGGGATTTGAATAGTTTTGCGATCTTGCCAGATTCCAAGTTTAGTAACTTCGGAATATAGTAAATTCAAAATTTTGTTAAGGTTGGGTCTTTGTACATCATTAGAAATGTTTTTAATTTAGAGTTAGCAGCGGGTAGATAGAATCAAGTGTTTAGAGTTAGATTTGGGTAGATTATGTATATATATTTTAAATTAGAGATATATGTAATAAGAATATTAATAAATAAATGTGAATAGTTAAAAAAAACATATAGAATATCAAGTATACTAGAAACTGGGAATAGGGAATAGCACATGATGCTGTAAACTTCCTAATTGGTAGTTTTCAGCATCTGAACACCTTTTTGTATTTGTTTATAGAATCCTCCAGGATCAAATGTTTGGTTTTTTATATAGTGTTGGTGCAAATTAAATTGGGTATAGTCATTAAATATTTCTTGAAAATATTCTAATAATTTTTCAGAGAAGTTGCTAGCAGGATATTGCATAGAATACCATCCAAATATTTCATCATCACTTAGTTTATCAACTTCATCAAACTTTTGGTAAGAATGAAGTACTTTATGTTCTTTTCCTTGGGGCTAATTTTATTTTGGTAATTACTATCAAGAGTATGATCTATTTCAACAGATTGAGGTTCTATAGATTCAATTGGGTATAGGTTTATTATTTTCTCTTGATTATTTTTAATTGTTCTCTTAAACTCATTAACTTTTCTATTCCAATTTTTAATAGCTTCATCAAGAGTTTTTTCATTTTGATCACAGGATTCTTTGGGCTTGATTTGTTGATTCAGACTATCATCCATTTTCTTTGAATACTGTTCAGGTGTTTCAAGATTATCCTTTTTAGTATTAGCTTTAACAGTTTTTGATTCTGATATCCAAGTGTCTAAAATGTTTAAATAATCATCAATCATAGCTTCAAAATTGACTTCATCATTTTCTTTTAGGTCTTCTGAAATATAGTAAGAATCAAGGATTTTATTTATAGCTTCATAGTCTGATTCTGGTAGGTAAGCTTTTGTAGTTGGTATTGTTAAGAAAGAGTTTTTCTTTGTTGGGACTATAGTTAACTGAATATATGAGGGTAAGTACACAATACTTTCTTCCTTATAGTTTGGCTTACAATCTGTTTTGTCTTCAATTAATATTTTCTGAAAAATCTTTAGCACTTCAAAAATTTGGTTTGTATCAAAAGTTATATTTCCAAAGGTTTCATCAACAATCTCTTGGACTTTCAAAGCTTGTTCATTAGTAAGTGTTGTATATAATCTTGTACATTCATTTTCTAGTTCTTTTACTTTTAAACTTTCATTAACTGTTTCTTTTCTCTTGTTGGATCTTTGGGTTTGATTTATATAGTATGTTTCTTCATATATTCATCAATTTTTCATCACTTTTGGTGATTTTCAGCAGGGCATTTTTAATATCTGTTAATATTGCAAAATTTCATAAAGTCAATATGTATTATCACTTAATAGAAAAATGTTCCTAAGGTTCTTTTAATCATAACAGTGTATGACTCGCAAAATTTAGGACACTAGTTGTCTTACAATGATTGATTTCATTTTGTATAACGTGATTATAGAGAAACTTTTCTTTGAGATCTTTCAAGAGTAAAAATGCTGTCACTTCGATTTACGAATTCTATGGGATTTTCTTCTTATGATAAGCTTAGTAGAAAAGATACAGAATTGCTCAAAGAGTATATTCTCAAAATTTCAGATCAAACGAATCTAAATTGTTCGACTTTACTTAGTGGCAATGTTTCTTTTTTTTCAAAACTTTAGAGAGAGAAAATGCTGTCACAAGGTAGAATAGCGTTTTTGTCCTAAGATAAGCTTAGTAGAAAAGTTGCAGACTCTTCCAAAGAGTATACAGTTAAAATTTCAGCTTTAACGGAGCAAAATCAATTAACTTTCCCTAGTGTCAAACGTTCTATGAAGTCAAAAATCCAATTTTTAGGTTCTCAAAATATAGTGCGGGAATAGAGAAAGTATCTCACAGTCACCACCAATTTGTTATCCTATATCCACTTCTTCAAAGATATTAGGTAACTAGAGCGATCTTAGATAGTAAACACTTTGTATAACCTTACTTTGTTACTGTGATATATCTAAGTCAGAAAGCATTTTTTAATAAAACTTAACAAAAAAGATTTAAGGCAATTTGCAATTATGAAAGAGGCTACAATTAAAAGTATATGAAGATACTAGTAATTGTTTAATTTATGTAATAAATAAATATATTTATTAGTGAAAGAGTATGAAGACTCGATGTTGAACTTGGGGTCCACATCGGCTGCTTTTATATATTTTGTTTTTTCACAAATGTAACAGACTATAACTATATCTAGTAATATATGCTATATCTACTATTAATAAAATATATAGTATATGTAATAGAAATGAAATAAATAATATATGTATGATAAATAAAATATATAGAATACATATCAGCGGATCGGCGTAATTGGGTCTTTTTTCGATAAACTGTTACATAAAAATTTGCTCCTAAGTAAACGTTGAAAAACTAACAAACGAAGTACTTGTTACAACTAACAAAAGAGCCTTTTTGACGCCTAGACAAGTTAAAAAACCAATAAAACTTAATAAAAGAGCTACGCTAAGCTGTAGAAAGAAGTACTTTTATCGTTTGTTGAAATATTCGGGTGTTTTAGGATGGGTTGGGCATTGAGAAATGGGTTGGTAACTATCAAGGGTAAATTCGGAAGCTAATTTTCAAAAAAATGGCCTTTTTAATATACTTTTGGCTTATAATTAAATACATGAATTTCGTAATTTTCTACGTACTTAATTATAAATACAAAGCTGGTTAAAAAGGCCGTTTTTGTAAAAATTCGCTTTGTAATAAATTTTCGCGTAAAATTTTTTTGATAATCCTCGATCATGATTGGTCAAGCCGACATGTTACGTCGATCTGCCGATATGATATGCTTCAAATATGACATCTGCTAGATCTGACAGATCTGACGACTTTTGCGCAATAGATCGTCTAGCCAATCAAATTGCAGATCCTATATTGATTGTTAATTGGTTCTGATCTCATCATCCAGGAGATGATTTATAGCTTGTTAGAACCGTCTTGATAAGCTAATTCGAATGTTGGTCATTTCATTCAATTTGGATCAGTGGGGCAAAAGTTATGATCACTTTTGTGTTTTTTTATAAATCAACAATAGTTACTTTTTTGATATATTGTATTGTTTTGATTGTATTATATCAAAAAAATGGAATTAGATTTTAGTAGTTATTGCACTTCAGACACACAATGCTGTGTATTAACCTAGTTATTTAATTTAATTGATAATCCGCCTGGATGGGCGCACGCCGCATTTCGGATCATGTAATTTTCATATATAATTTCCGTCACAGGATTTTATATAGCTGGCCAATCGTTTTTTGATGATATCTCACCATCCACTGGGCCGATTTGGATAATCTAACTACTGTTAGATGCGCCTCGACGAGCTCTACAACTTTCAATTAGTGGACATGTATCATTAACTTAGTATGAAAAAAAGTTTTAGATGGAAGAACGCCACATTTTGCCATTCTTTACTTGATAGGCGGATTATCAATTAAAGGTAGAGTATACGTAGATTATTTATTATTGATTTTGGTAATACTTTGGAAGTTCATTCAAAATTTGAAATATGCCACTAATAAAAGTTTTAAACTTACTGTCAATCTTTACCAAAATTTGGTAATATATAGATTAAACCTTCTATTTATAGTAGTAAATTTTTAGCAGGTATATTATTTTAAAAAAATATACTTTTTTATATAGCTAAATTTGCCATGGAGAATTTAAATTTGCTAAAGTTATACAAAAAAACAAATAGTAAAAATATTTTTAAAATAGGTAATTACCCAATTAGAGTTGTGTTTATTATATAATCTGTTATACAAAAACAATTAACAATGCATATCATATGAAAAATGATTTATGTATACTCTACCCTTAATTCTGAAAATTACTGTCAGAACGTCTTTATGTATTGATAATAACTTAGTTTATTACTATTAATTACTTTTAATATTGTTTACAGTTCCTATAAATTAATCCTCTATGTACTGATAATAACTTAGTTAATTATCATTAATTACTTTTAATATTGTTTACAGTTCCTATTCCTTAAACCGTCTGAGTTAAGTGAGCAAATTTGCCTGCTAAAATAATTGGAAGAAAAGTAAACATATACAAATTGTTTTTTGCTAAAAAACTAGCTGAAATTGATTAAAGTAACTCCTAGGAACACAATGCATATGACAATACAATAGTACGTCATTGCACATGCCATATGACACAAGCAAAGATCGCAAGCATTTTTGTTAAGAAATGTTTATTAGGTCAAAGCTTCTCAATCTCTCTGATAATTCAGCTTTGAATATTACAAACATAGATGAAATGTCATCATATGAAATGTAGGGACTTATTCATAATATTTTTTATTTTTTAATAGTAAATTAATAGTGATTAATGGATAATCGCTGTACTACCTACTAGCATGCATTTCCTTGTGATATATTACTACCATATAATATAAAATCATAAGTTAATTTGCAAAATGATATACTTTAATTTTAGATTATAAAAGGGACAGAAATACTTAGAAAAATCTGGCACAATCGTTTAAAAATCAAAAAAACAAGATTTTAGCAGGCAAATTTGCCCGCTGGTAAAATTATTTCACCAATACTAGTGAAATTGATGAAATTGGTAAAATTGGCGAAATTATTTTTACCAGCATCTCTATTATTTACTATACTTATTAGTCTATTTCTTGAATATCCGAATCTAAATATAGTACTCTGTTTTAAGCAGGCACTAATCAATTTTAAAAAAAAAAAATGAAAATTCAAGCCCCCTTCAGAATATTTTTTTTAAAATTTTGAGTAAAGTAGTCTCAGCAAATAATAGGTCAAATTAAATAAATTTTTTATTTGCATTCTATAAATTTATAGAATTTAAATCAAAAAAGTTCATCAAATTTGCCCTGCTAGTTGTTGGAGTAACTTGTTCAAAGTTTAAAAAAATTTTTCAAAATGTCTAAAAAACAAATTGTTATCTTATCACTATTGAGTCTAATTTGATGAGCTTTTTTTATTTAGATCTTATAAATTCATGGACTTCAAATAAAAAAAAATTCATCAAAAATATATTAAAATTTTAAAAAATTTATAACATCTATCAAAACAAGCTGACTGTCAAAATTTTTCTAAACTTTGAGTGAAGATATTTCAGCAATCACTGGGCAAAATTCAATAAACTTTTTTTTTTTTTTTAACACTAGTTCTATGCTAGGGGCGCTGGTTGGAGCTCTTTTATTAAGGTCATTAAGATCAAATTACAAATTACATTTATTTACGATGATACTGGACTAGTTGTACAACCTAATTCTGTACTCAGTTATCCAGCCACCCCTCATTTCAGTTACCCAGTCCGCCGGCAGTGTCTATCGGTTTCCAACTTCTTTCAGAACCTCGGGTCGTCCGTACTGACCAGGGCAGAGAGAGAGAGAAGAGACACGAACATCTCAGTACTTTCTTCCTTCAGCCTTCCGAAGTTATTAACTTCTATCTTTATCCGGACCTCAGTCATCTGTACTGACCAGAGCAGGGACAGAATCAATTTTCTCAGTACTTTCTTTCTTCGGCCTTTAGAGTTTTCGGTCTCCTTCCATTTCGGGTTAGGGCTAAGCCCATCCTGAGTTCGTCTAAGTTCCTTTTTCTTTATCAGGTTAGTACTACCTTCCATTTTCAACATATATCTGTTCAACCGGAATCCCACCGGAAGTATACAAATAATCAACCGGATTTCCACTGGAAGTATCCAATATTTTCCAATTCGGCAGCACACGCATACTAAATGTGGTTAATTTAACCAACCATGGTCCTAGCATCCTAGTTTAGCCCGTCTATCTCATGATTAAATATAGTTTTTCTTGTCCGCTAGTAGGGATTGAACGTCAACCTTACGTTTGGCGACCTGGGAGCATAACCACTTACGCTATCGACCCACAGGTCCTCAATGAACTTTTTTATATTTGAAATCTAAAGTTTATAGTTAGAAACTACAATAAAGAAATCAGATTTCAATCCTGCACACTGATTGGTCTTTTATTCGTAATTTGATTGGATAACTCATGACACATGTACTTATGTCATTTTGTTGTAATCTGTACACCTAAAACAAATTCGACCGTAATGTGTGGGAAAACTTATTTTTTCATACGATTCATTGTGTTAATAGTGATGACGGCTAAGCTTACGTTTAAATATTATTATTTGGTCAACTTCAGAAAATGTGACCATTGTGTGGGAAAACTTATTTTTACATACAGTATATAATAACGACAGAGTTAAACTTACCAATTATATTCATCTACATAGATTTATTATTTGATTTCGGGTTGTTTCTATTGGCCACATCCAAAACCATGATCAAAATATAGGAAAATTTTTGATCACTTATGACGATTTCTAAAACTGTAATTATTACGATATTTATTATATCGTGTTAAATAACAAATTATTAGGACAAGTATAGAGTTCGCTTTTGCAACTCAAAGTTGATTTTTCGGTCAGATTTTTTTATTTATTTATTTTTTTTTTAATTTCACTTATTGTAAACTAATATTATGCCTCGAAGTTAATTTTTCATTTTATATTACCTGAAAACTTCGGTAGTCAGTTTGTTTTTTTTTTTTAATTTACTATAATGTTCACATTTAATAGTAGGCCTTGCATTACATAGGATCTAAGACTTTGGTCAGTTGGGCAGTCTTTTTTTTTTATTTATTTTACTGTAAACTAATATTAGGTTTCCCAAAGTTAATTTTTCGTTTGCATTATATGATCTGAAAACTTCGAACTTCGGGCAGTTTTTTTTTTTGATTTAATGTAATATTAATATCTAATATTAGGCCATGCAAAGTTAATTTTGGTTTGCATAATCTGGTGCTTCAAAATTCCGGGTCAGCGGGTCAGTTTTTTTTTCTTTTTTTTTTTTTTAAGAAAATTAACTTTGACCTTACGCGGTTTATTTTTTGTTTACATTACATGGTTTAATATAAACAAACATTAAGCCTCACAAAGTTAATTTTTAGTTTATATTACATAGGATTTGTAACTTCGAACTTTGGTCAGTCTATTTTTATTTTTTTTGCAAAGTTAATTTTGTTTTGCATAACCTGGTGCTTCAAAATTCTGGGTCGGCGGGTCAGTTTTTTTTTTTAAAAAAATTAACTTTGCGTGCGTGGCCTAAATTAATTCATGTTCACATCTAAAGTCACACGAAATTAATTCTTCAGTTTGCATAACACAGAATCAGAAACAGTTGTTTTTTTAATTGCACCTATTAGGTAATTCCAGAAATTAAGGTCATCATCAAGTGGCACTAGAGAAAAAACTTAAATAGCAAAAATGGAATAATTGGCACAATAAGAATTTAAAAAAAAAATTTTTTGAAAAAATTGGTTTGGTGGGTTATACAAACTAAAAAATTAACTTTGTGTGACCTTAGACTATACGAGGTTGATTTTTTGTTTTGCATTATATGAGATCTGAAAATTTCATTCAGTAGTATATTCTTTTTTTATTTTTTTTATTTTACTATAAACTAACATTAAGTCTCACGAAGTTAATTTTTCATTTAAATTACATGGGATCTGTAAACTTCGAACTTTGGTCAGTCTGTTTTTTTTTTTTTTTTTTTTTTTTTTTATTTACTAATCTAATATTAGACCATGCAAAGTTAATTTTGTTTTGCATAACCTGGTGCTTCAAAATTCCAGATCGGCAAGTCAGGGGGTTTTTTTGTTTTTTAAGAAAATTAACTTTGCGTGGCCTAAATTAATTCATGTTCATATCTAAAGTTATGCAAAATACGCAAAATTAATTCTTCGGTTTGCATAACACGGAATCAGAAAAGGTTTTTTTTTTTAATTGCACCTATTGGGTAATTCCAGAAATTAAGGTCATCGTCAAATAGCGCCGGAGAAAAAACTTAAATGGCAAAAATGGAATAATTGGCACAATAGGAATTTAGAAAAAAATTTTTTTTTGAAAAAATTGAGTCGGCAGGTTATACAAACCGAAAAATTAACTTTGCGTGGCCTTAGTCTACACAAAGTTGATTTTTCATTTTGTATTACATGAGATCTGAAAACTTCGTTTAGCGTATATTCTTTTTTTTTATTATTTATTTTACTATAAACTAACATAAAGCCTCGCGAAGTTAATTTTTTATTTATATTACATGGGATCTGTAAACTTCGAACTTTGGTCGGTCTGTTTTTTTTTTTTTTTTTTTTTTTTTTTTTAATTCACTGTAATGTCATATCTAATATTAGACCATGCAAAGTTAATTTTGTTTTCATAACCTGTTGCTTCAAAATTTTAGGTCGGTGGGTCAGTTTTTTTTTAAAAAATTAACTTTGCATGTGTGGCCTCATATTTACATTTTAGGTCACACAAAATTAATTTTTCAGTTTGCATAACACAGAATCAGAAAAGGTTGTTATTTTTTAATCGCACCTATCGGGTAATTCCAGAAATTAAGGTCATTATCAAGTAGCACCGGAAAAAAACTTAAATAGCAAAAATGGAATAATTGGCACAATAGGAATTTAAAAAAAAATTTTTTTTTTAGAAAAATTGAGTCAGTGGGTTATATAAACTGAAAAATTAACTTTGTATAGCCTTAGGCCACACAAAGTTTATTTTCGTTTTGCATTATATGAGATCTGAAAACTTCGGTCAGCAGTATGTTCTTTTTTTTTATTTATTTATTTTACTGTAAACTAACATTAAGCCTCGAGAAGTTAATTTTTCATTTATATTATATGGGATCTGTAAACTTCGAACTTTGGTCAGTCTGTTTTTTTTTTTAATTTACTATAATGTTCACATCTAATAATAGACCATGCAAAGTGAATGTTATTTTGCATTACCTGGTGTTTCAAAATTCCAGGTCGCCGGGGGGTTTTTTTTTTAACAAAATTAACTTGGCGTGCGTGGCCTAAAGTAAGTCATGTTAACATCTAAGATTACACAAAATTAATTCTTCAGTTTGCATAATACAGAATCAGAAAAGGTTGTTTTTTTTTAATCGCACCTATCGGGTAATTCCAGAAATTAAGGTCTTCATTAAGTGGTATGAGAGAAAAAACTTAAATGGCAAAAATGAAATAATTGACACAATAGGAATTTAAAAAAAAAATTTTTTTTTGGAAAAATTTGGGTCGGCGGGTTATAAAAACCGAAAAATTAATTTGCATGACCTTAGGCCACGCAAAGTTGATTTTTTCTTTTTGCATTACATGAGATCTGAAAACTTCAGTCAGTGGTATGTTCTTTTTTTTTATTTATTTATTTTACTGTAAACTGACATTAAACCTCACGAAGTTGATTTTTTGTTTACATTACATGGGATCTGTAAACTTCGAACTTTGTCAGTCTGTTTTTTTTTTTTTTAATTTACTATAATCACATCTAATATTAGCCCATGCAAACTTAATTTTGTTTTGCATAACCTGGTGCTTTAAAATTCTGGGTTGGTGAGTCAGTTTTTTTTTTTATATTTTTTTATTTTTATTTAAAAAATTAAAAGGCAAAAATGGAATAATTGGCACAATAGGAATTTAAAAAAATTTTTTTTTTTTTGGAAAAATTAAGTAGGTGCATTATGCAAACTGAAAAATAAACTTTTTATAGGCTTAGACCGCACGAAGTTGTTTTTTCATTATGCATTACATGGGATCTGGAAGCTTCGAACTTTGGTCAGTTGGTCTTTTTTTTTTTTTTTTACTGTAAGGCTGTTTGGTTGATTCTTTGGTTAACATCACTTTTTCAGGACTCTTAAGAGGGGGAAAAAGGATAAAATAAAATGAACATATGAAACAAACATATAATAAATGAACAAAGGTAGGCAATTTCATTAGTTGGTACAAATCAGGTGACTAGCAAGGGTCATCCAGCATTTTGATTGACTGTTCGTTTTTGGGAAGAGACTTCAGCTAATGTTAATAACTAAAAAAATCAACTTCAAATGCCTAAATTCATGAAATTGATTTTACGGTTTGCATTACATGAGATCTGAAAACTTTAATCTGTCAGTCAAATTTTTTTTTAATTTCCTGTATTGTTCACATTTAATATTACATGGAATCTGCAACCTTTGGTCAGTCGGGCAGATTTCTTTTTTTTTTAATTTACTGTAAATTAATAAGATTATGTTCGCATCTAAAATTAGGCCATGTGAAGTTGATTTTTCGTTTTGCATCACATGAATTTG
This sequence comes from Gigaspora rosea, assembly GCA_003550325.1. Classification (NCBI taxonomy): domain Eukaryota; kingdom Fungi; phylum Glomeromycota; class Glomeromycetes; order Diversisporales; family Gigasporaceae; genus Gigaspora; species Gigaspora rosea. Next base: position 341,778 of record QKWP01000241.1, read on the forward strand.
AAAACTTCAGTCAGTTTGATTTTTTTTTTAAATATACTATAAATTAATAAAATAATATTTGCATCTAAATTAGGCTGTGAAAATTGTTTTTTTTTTGTTTTGATTACATGGACTTAGAAAACTTGGATCAAATGTTCACATTTTTTTAATTTTTTTTTTGCCTAAATATAAAAATCGTGATAACTTTGATACTAACTCAATATTAACCACTGTATGTACCATATTAAGAAATAGGTTCTATTGCAGAATTCTATACATAATTTAAAAAATAACAAATAAGATGGGTGGCGCAAAGCGCCACCTATCGATCTAGTATTAAAATAAAAAAAAAAGTTCATTGAACTTAACCTGGTATTTGCTGAGATATTATAAAAACATATAAATGATAAGAACAAAGTAACTATAGGTACATTTCTTTTTTTTTTAGTTTATTTAATCAAGCCTGTGGATCAAGGGCGCCTCTTTGGGCAGCCCTACAATTGTTACATTGAATAAGAGTACAACTAGCCACACGTACAACTTTTGGTTGTCTAATTGAAGTAGTCCACCCGGAGGTTCTACACTAGTTGTTATACCTACAATCTAACTAGAGGATTGCCTATTTAAACTCTCTGGTCCAAGCTTCGCATGTCAATCCTACTTGTGATCACCATTACAGCCCTCCGATATATTAGTCAGTCGAAGACAGTCCCAGATGCTAACTACATCCCCTTAGAACTAATTTATTCTCACGGTACACTTGGTAGAGCAGTCCCTGTCCCACACAGGTATTACCTACACTTCAGTAATTTACACACTCACCGAGGCAAGCAACTTGCAGTTAGAGAATACCCAACCGCTACTATTACCTACTTCTGCCCTTGTAAGGTTCGCTCCAACCCCAGTACCAACTATCAGTATATAAAATCTGAAAAACTTTTTGTGCACATGTGCACATTGGAAAAATTTTTTTATGCACACTTTATAAAATTTGTATAAAAATTGTGCACAACCTATATGTTAATTAAGAAAAATCTTTGTGCACATGTGCACATCCAATTTAAAAAATTGTGTACACAAAAATAAAATTGTGCACATGTGTACATTGTGCACATGTGCACATTGTGCACATGAATTTTATTCACTGCCGACCATCACTTTTCTATTGGTCTTTCACCGATACATCCTAGACTTCCAATCCAGTTGGCCCAGAAGGGTTGTTCTACCTGGCATTAGATGCCATTATAGTTTTTCCCTGTAGTACCTACTTCTATAACATAGGTCCTTTTCTTTTAGTACCTGATCTGGTGGCCAGGTTGGTAGACCTTGTCCCTGAGGTCGACGTCCGGTTCTACAGCTCGGTCCAATAGAACCCCGGACATCTCTCATATAGGTCATAACTGATCTGCATGAATTTAGACGTTTTTGCTACCCTAAAATTAAGTAAATTTGCTATACATATAAATTTTATAGTAATTTGCTAAAAACTTAATTATAACATCTAGTGTTGGGTAAAAAAATATAGAGCAAATTTTTTAAAACTGTAATAGCTGTTAAAACCCACTTTTGAATATATAAAATATGTAAATTTGCTTTTGAAGATACCTTCACTCAAGTTTTAGAAAAAATCAAAACTTCTATCAAAAACAAGCTGCACCAAAATTTTTTAAAACTTTGAGCGAAAGTATCTTAGCAACCACCTAATCAAATTCGATGAAAATTTTTTTATTTGAATTTTATGGATCCATAGAATTTAAATAAAAAAATTTTCATCGAATTTGATTAG
>QKWP01000241.1:345657-409055 GCA_003550325.1 Gigaspora rosea
TAATCATTAAAGATCTGTTAATCGTTATATATCGTTTCAAGTAATTACGATTATAATCGATTTATAGATATATAACAATTTAATATAAAAATGATATATATCAATTTATAGATATATAACGATTTAATATAAAAAAATGATATATATTAATTATAGATATATATCGATTTTTATCCAATTTAATCGATATATAACGATATTATGATATATATCGATTATAGATATATATCGATTTTTATCCAATAATTGATATATAACGATATTTTAATTGATATATAACGATATTATATAATCGATATAAAACAATTAAGTGCTATATATCGATCAATATCTATGTATAAAATTTTCTGATGTATCATATGACAGATACATTTAAATTTGCTGACAAAACTTGATCAAGGATATCTCTGCAACCACCTGATCAAATTTGATGAAAATTTTTTTACTTATTCTACGGATCCATAAAATTTAAATAAAAAATTTTCATCAAATTTGATCAAGTGGTTGCAGAGATATCCTTGATCAAAGTTTTGTCAAAAATTTAAACGTATTTGTCATGTGATATACGTTTTGAAATTCTCTAAAACTTTGATCAAAGATATCTTTGCAACCACCTGATCAAATTTGATGAAAATTTTTTTATTTTTTTTTTTTATTTTTTTTCCAAGTCAAAGTGCCCACTTCAGGGAGAGCTTTTTTATTCAAGATAATCAGACCCCAGATGCCCTACATGGAGGGACATCCGACATTTGTACATTAACGAGAGTACAACTAGCCTCACCTGCAACTTTTGGTTGTCTATTTAAGTAGCCACCCGAAGGTTCTACACTAGCTGTTATACCTGCAACCCACATACTGGTATTGCCTATTTAAACCCGCTGATTCTTGCCTCCTGTCAGCCCGTCTAGTATCACCGGAACACTGTTCCAGATGCTAACTAGTCCCCTTAGGTCTAGTTTATCCTAGTAGGAAACTTGGTAGAGCGGTCCCTGTCCCACACAGGTATTACCTACACTTCAGTAGCGTACGCATTTGCCAAAACCAACACTTGTAGTTAGGGGTGGTTAACTAACCGCTATCCTACCTACTTCTACCCTTGTAGAGTTCACCTGACCCCAGTACCGTCCTATTCTTCTTTCGGTTTTTTTCCCCAGAAGCTTTCTTTCACCCAGTTGCCTTCCTACTTTCAATCCGAGGACCCGGAAGGGTTGGTCTGCCCTGGCAAACCCAGGAGCTCCCTCCCCCTGGTACATGATTCTGAAACACATGTCCTTTTCCTCCGGTGTGACTCCGCCAGTCCGGTTGGTAGGGCCCGCTATAAACCTTTTTGTCGTAAGTCTGCTTTTGGTCAGTCCACTGCCGGTCAGTTCACGTCCAATTCCTATTAGGTACCGCGAAAGTCCGGCTACCTCTCTACTCAGGACTTACCAAGTATGAGGGTCGTCTAAAGCCATGTACCCACGTGCCATTTTTGTGTAAATCAACCAAATGGAGTCATGAAATTTTGTTTACATGGATCAGCCCGAAGAAGTCAAAAAACAAAAAAACGCAAAAACATAAAAACGGCATTCTAAACCTACCTTGGGCCATTAATAAAAATGTCAAAAAGGTAATTTTACCTATATTGGTCCTAATCCAATCCTAATGCTAAATAGTCTCTGATACGAATTTTAACTAAATTTCAAAAATTCACGTAGGTACATGGCTTTAGCCATCACCAAGTATGGTTTCCCTTTGTTCTACAGTTCTGTGCATAACACAGCACCTACGCTCCCCAGGATCTATGCGCCCCAGTTCTGTGCATAACACAGCGCCAGAGCTCCCAATACGAGTTGGTATAACCTAGAAAACAGATTTGTAAATCTGAGCTCAAAATCTGGGTTACCGTAATACAGATAAATTCTTCAAAATCGTTTCCAGTAGGATTCGAACTCTGTACCTTTGCTACAACTACTTGGGGGGTGACAACTATTCAACTATACTATGTCGCCACACACTAAATTTTTTTATTTGAATTGTATGGATCCATAGAATTCAAATAAAAAAATTTTCATCAAATTTAATCAAATGGTTGCAGAGATATCTTTGATCAAAGTTTTAGAGAATTTCAAAATGTATATCACATAACAGATACATTTAAATTTTTGACAAAACTTTGATCAAGGATATCTCTGCAACTACATCAAATTTGATCAAGTGGTTGCAGAGATATCCTTGATCAAAGTTTTGTCAAAAATTTAAACGTACTGTCATGTAATATACGTTTTGAAATTCTCTAAAACTTTGATTAAAGATATCTTTGATCAAATTTGATGAAATTTTTTTTATTTGAATTTTATGGATCCATACAATTTAAATAAAAAAATTTCATCAAATTTGATCAGGTGGTTGCAGAGATATCTTTGATCAAAGTTTTAGAGAATTTCAAAATGTATATCACATGACAGATACGTTTAAATTTTTAACAAAACTTTGATCAAGGATATCTCTGCAACCACTTGATCAAATTTGATGAAATTTTTTTTTTAAATTTTATGGAACCGTAGAATAAGCAAAAAAAATTCATCAAATTTGATCAGGTGATTGCAGAAATATCCTTGATCAAAGTTTTGTCAACAAATTTAAACGTATCTATCATGTGATACGCGTTTTGAAATTCTCTAAAACTTTGATCAAAGATATCTTTGCAACTACTTGATCAAATCTGATAAAAATTTTTTTATTTGAATTCTATGGATCCATAAAATTCAAATAAAAAATTTTCATTAAATTTGGTCAAGAACTTGTAAAGATATATTTGATGAAATATTCTTCTATTTCCATAAAATATACAGTATTATAAAGAAGCTGCAGCAAATAAAAAAAAGCTATTATAGAATAAATATTTAACCAAATAACTTGAAATTTTAGAAAGCAAAATTTTAGCCTATTCTCTATTGATTATATTAGTGCGAGTAATTAGTTTCATTTGAACTTGTAAAAATCTAGCCTGTGATGATGATTTTCTGTTTTTATCAAAATTAAAAATTTTAAAAAATCCCAAATCTGGAAGCGAATTGAAAAATTATTATAACTTTGTCAATATTAATATGTTTTTGATTAAATTTTAATTGAAGACTCTCGAATACCTATTCTATCAACTTACTAAAACACATTTTGAAGGTTTTATTTTGAGAAAGTACTTCTAGAAGCATTTAAAGTTTAGAAAAAAACTTGCGAAAACGTATGCGTCCAAATTTACAAAAACGTTAATATCTTCACAAGTTTTTAATATTTTTCATGAAATTTGAGATTCTATTAGTCAATGTTATGTGCTACAAGTCTTGTTATAAAATTTTTTTAGTTAGTATAGTAAAATATTTTGTAAATCATCACCGAACAGTGGGTTATTTTGAAAAAGCAAAAAACATATTACAAAGAAACTGCATTGAAATTGTTTACAAGAACTTTCATCAAAGATATCTACATGAGTTTTTGACCAAATTTGATAAAAATTTTTTTATTTTAATTTTACAAATCTATAGAATTCAAATAAAAAATTTTTTAAAAATATTTATGATTTCAAAATTTTACAAATTGATTCTAACTTTGTGCTCTAAAAAACTTATTCAGCATATTAAAATACATTATGCTAGGACCCCGAGCTATTAGTATATAGGTAACTGAACTAGATGCATAGCCAACTTAATAACTTTTTTGGATGTAAGATCCTAGATTTGCTTAAAATCAACAAAATTTTAAAAAAAGTTAGATTTTCAATTTGCATATGTTTTAACTAAATTTAAAACAGTTAAAGATTGCAAATACTTATTTTTGGTATTGATAGGGCATGGTTTACTACCGTAGATTCCTAAAAATAATTTATTTTTTTTTAGATTTAAAAATCGGAAGTAATTTTGAAGTATTATAACTTTTTAAAAAATTTGTACACAATAAGGAGGTAGCTTATTTTAGAGATATAAAAAAGGTTTATTTATCTCAATGTTTATTTTTAAAATTTATTTTACATACTAATACGCATTCTGATGCAAATAAATACAAACAAATACCTTTTTTATTATTATAATAATAATATAAATTAATTTTAGATTTTAAAAGCCATTGTAAGTAATTTAATAATCCAAATTTAATGATTTTGGTACCATTCTAATCGTCTCATTGAGACGAATCGAATGGTACCAAAATCATTAAATTTAGATCACTGTAATACAAGATATTAATAATTTATCATTTTTATAAAATCTTAGCGATCTTGATAACCAGTAATCCAAATTGAATGATTTTGGTAACTTCGATTCATCTCGATAAGGCGGTTCGAATGGTACCAAAATCATCAAAATCAGATCACTAGATCACAAGATATCTGCAAAAAACAATTTGTAACGTAATTTTATATAAAAATCTTTATATAAATTGTGATACAAATGTTTTCATGAATATCTTGTGATATAGTGATCTGATTTTGATGATTTTGGTACTATTCGAACCGTTTTATCGAGACAAATTGAATGGTACCAGAATAATCAAATTTGGATTACTGGTTATCAAGATCACTAAGATTTTATAAAAATTACAAAATTATTAATATCTTGTGCTACAGTGATCTAAATTTAATGATTTTGGTACCATTTGATTCGTCTTGATAAGACGATTCGAATGGTACCAAAATCGTTAAATTTAGATCACTGTAGCACAAGATATTAATAATTTTATAATTTGTATAAAATCTTAGCGATCTTGATAACCAGTAATTCAAATTTGATAATTCTGGTACCATTCGATTCGTCTTGATGAGGCGGTTCGAATGGCACCAAAATCATCAAAATCAGATAACTAGATCACAAGATATTCACGAAAACATTTGTATCACAATTTATATAAAGATTTTTATATAAAATTACGTTACAAATCGTTTTTTGCTGATATTTTGTAATCCAGTGTTCCGATTTTGATGATTTTGGTACCATTCGAACTGCCTCATCGAGACGAATTGAATGGTACCAAAATCATCAAATTTGAATTACTAGTTATCAAGATCGTTAAGATTTTATAAAAATTATAAAATTATTAATATCTTGTGCTATAGTAATCCAAATTTAATGATTTTGATACTATTCGATTCATCTTGATGAGACGATTCGAATAATACCAAATTCATTAAATTTGGATTATTAGATCTCTCACAATTGTTTTCAAATATTTAATTAAATGCTATATAAAGAGGTAGTTTATTTTCAAAGTTAAAAATTTTATTATTGTTTTTAATTTAAAAATTAAGAATGGGTTATAGAGATTTTTAAGTTTTTTGTTTAAAATTAAAAGAGTAGCTTATTTTTGAAGTAACATATTTTTCAGAAATATTTTATTATAAGTTAGGTAATATGTTTGCTTATTTTTAATTAATTTTTTATGTCATATGGTAAAAATGCTTATTGATATTAATAAAAATGCTCGCTTAGAGCTTTTATAAAAAATTTTAAATTTTTTGTGACCTATATACTAATAGCTCGGGGTCCTATTATGCTGGTATATTTAATTTTAGATTTCTTGAAAATTTCAGAGAAGATACTAACTATATAATAATTACTACAATTATTATATAAATTACTAACTAATTTTCTTAATGATAACCTCGCGCAATTTCATTACATAATTATTTGTTTATCTGACATACAATCACAATCAATGATCATAATACATATGCAAGTTGCTATTGATACTAAAGCCTGATTACATGCTACAACTACTTTTACTTATTTTTAATTATAATTGATTATAGATTTGCTCCATATAGCCATTAATAACTTGTTATATCTGGATCAATTATCATAGCACGACTTAACTTGTTATAATAATTCTTGCAAAATGTGGATAAATTGCAAAAAATAAAATATAACATGTATAAAATCTTAGTAATTTGCTAAAATATTCAATTATGTCCCTTTTTAAAATTAACTTCAATTTGCTAAAATTTAAATTTGGACCTTAGATCAAATTTGAATTAATTTGCTAAAAAAAAAAGATATATATTAGAGATATCTGAGGTCCTGGTTCAATATTCCGGTTTTGGTAGCACTGTTAAAGATCTTTGCTACTTCCTTACTCGGGTCTTGCCAAATGGGTTTCCGTTTCCTCAGTTTCTTGGATTTATCTGTATCACAAGGCACAACTTTACCCCAAAGCTCCCATTCGAGATGGTTACCAAGGACTACAGGTGATGTACCCAACCGATCGACAGGAAACAGTTACCAGAACACTGGTCTTATTTTTCAAAAGTGTCACCAGTGGGATTTGAACACTAGACCTGCTACTTAGAGGGTGACAAATTTCCAACTTCTCTAAGTCGCTACACCCTACCATAGGTACATTTTATAATAAAGAATTTTTATATATAACTACAAATAATTACTATATATAAAAATTAATTTTCTAGATAAACTAATTTTTATAAATAAGTAAAGTTGGTTAAAAAATATACAAAATATACTTATTTTTATTCTCCAATCTATTATTCATACCTCTTAACAGAATAAAAATATCTTTAAAACATAACAAAGATATCTTTGCGACTATCAAATCAAATTTAATGAACTTTTTTAATCTGAATTCTATAGATTCATAGAATTCAAATAAAAAAAAAATTCAAATGCCTATCAAAACAAATTATCAAAATTTCTTTAAATTTTAAAATATTTTAGCTGAACTTTTGTTATTTAAATCATATGAATTCATAGAATTCAAATAAAAAAAAAAGATTTTTTTCAAATTAGATTTGGTAGTTGCTAAAATATCTTCATTTAAAGTTCAAAGCGTTTATCAAAATAGAAATGTAAAATTTTTTTAAACTTTAAACAAAGATATTTCAGGCAAAATTCGATAAACTTTTTTTCATTTGAACTCTATAAATTTATAGAATTTAGATAAAAAAAATATTAAATTCGACCGTAGTATTCGCTCAAAATTTTAAAAAATTCAAAACGACATCAAAAATTGGAACCGTTTTTGAGATTTTTCTAAGTTTTTATATTTTAAATATAAAACTTTTAATACAAAATTTTCACATTAGAGTGAATATTTAAAGTTAGGGCTTGGGAAGGGCTTTTAAAAGTATAGATAAAATTTAATAAAAATATAATGTATTTTTACGAAATAACAAGTATTGGGAGTTGTTTAGAAAATTATGCCCCTCAAAATAGATACAAGGATTCAGAATTCGAACATTTCATATACTCAACTAACGTGATTAATATTATTCATTAACTAGTGTAGTAAGGACTAGTCTAGTTTGTCACTTTCTGACTAATTTAATGATTTTTGAATTAAAGTATTATTTCTTGTTATAATGCATTAGCTTGTTAAAATAAGCTATTCAAGTTCATGCTTATTTTGCCATTTGATTTTAATTGATCATGAACTAAGTGTATATTACTACGTTTATATTACTACGTGTATTTAGGTTCATTTTATTTGCGTTCACAGTTTCAACATTAATTTAATAACTGATAAATATTAATTTATTTTATATGCATTAATTTAATATGATACATAATTATAAATATTATTTAATATAATTATTAATTTTTCATTTACTGCTTAAATTTCATTTTAAATTAAATTTTCAAGTACTGAAGTAACAATTACTGAATTACTGATGTAGCAACTTTACGTTGATGCTTTATAATTATTTGATTTAAGGGTAGAGTTAAATTGTATCATTGATCATATGCAAAATGTGGCTAAATTTTTGGTACTACATGATCATCATTGTTGTGTTCTTGGAATATTCTAAAACATTACTGCATAAAATTTTTGATAATATATATTATGTGAGGTTATACCAGTAGTACACCCGTACACGCAAGTATTTTTGTTAAACACATATATATATTTTTTTTATGATAATACATATAAATTATAACAATTTTACAAAAAAATATTTTTATATAGAACGAACTGTAGCAATACGTATATCAAATATGTTCTAGAATACGAATAAGATCATGAAATGACCGGTATACTGCATAATATTTTACCTGAAATTTTGTATGGCACCCGAAAATTTGTAATTGACTTTTAATGGTTTTCTTACTAGCTATTTATAACTTTTTATATAATTTTTATAAACACGTTATCCAATATTTATATATTGTGGTTTATTTTTTTTAATATATATATAAACATTATAAGCAAAATGACGTCTTATTATATTTTATTATATAAAAAAAATAGCAATGATCTACATTAATTTGCCCTATCACGTTAACTCTACCCTTAAATTTAAGTGAATTGATAATGATATTGATATTATTTAACCCTCTCTAATCTTTTTTTATCAGCATGCTATATATCATTTCCAATAATATTAAGGTTATATGTAGATCATCTTGTTTATTGGCTGTTTTTTTAATCATGACCTGCCACATTTCCTTTTAAGCTAAAATGGAAAGGATTTTTGTCAAATAATTTTATATTATCTTATCTGATATCGATATCAGAACTATCTTGATATATTTGATATATTTGATATATCAGATGAAAATTTTTTTATCATATTCAGGTTGTATTTATAAATTTTTAGTTATCACATGAGATTATATATTGATAAAAGTTTTACGCAATAATAAATTTGTCATATAAATCAACTATACTCAATCAAACTCTTTCCGCTGATCCATATTTCTGAGAAGAAAAACCTAGTCAAAAACAAAAAGTACACTAGATAACGTATCAAACACAAATAGTAAAAAAGAAAGTTCTCTAAAAATAAGAAGTAGTTTAGTATTAGCACTTAGCACAAAAACTAGTGAATAAAAGGCTAGAAAGAAAATTTTCGTTTTTTTAAAAAAAAAATTTTTTGGAAAATTTTGGAAATTGTAATGCCGATCTGTTTTGATCAATTATTCTACGCGTCAACAAACAAACAAATAGTTCAAAACAAGTAAACAAACAAGTCACGTGGGAATTTAGTCCAATTTTTAGTAAAAACAAATCGACCATTAAATAAACAATCAACAACAAATAAACAAACACGTAATTGTAAAACAATCTAGAATTAGAAGTATAAGTTCAATGAATATCCAACCAGTTCCAGATTGGAAAATCAAGTTTCTAAAAGGAGGCTGTTATGCATTAAGATGTGGCGTACATGAGTGTATGAAGTATTTAAACAAATCTTGTACGAGAACTCAAATGGTCAATATCGAAATAGCAAGGGCTATTCAAACAATCTCAGCTGAAGAATTATGTTTAATAAGACATCTTCTTGAAAATTATCGCGAAATAACAGAGAAGTAGTTAAAAGAGATTCAAGAAGAAAGTGAAAAAGAAAAGAGCGAAAGAGTGAAAACACAATGAAGAAAGAAGATCTTATTAGATGCAGAGTGTGGTAAAGTCGACTATGGCATAGAAGAGATAGAAGAGAGTGTCTCAGAAAACATAGAAGAACATTTAAAAAGGAAAAATTCAGTAATTATAGAGTGTAAAACAGTTAATCATGGAGTAGAAAAGATGGAAGATATCATTCTAGCAGTTAAAGAAAGTAGTAGAGGTAATCCAACAAAAGTAGTAATAGAAGAAAAGATGAACATAGACTGCCAAACAATTATCGAACAAAAGAAGAAACCAGAAGATATTATGTTAGTAGACAAGAAGAACAATAAATTGGATGTAACAAAATCTATAGTAAAGGAAAGAATGAACATAAATCACCAAGAAATGTCAATACAAGACGAGGAAGAAAATTTGAGAAGGAGTGCAAGAAATATCGAAGATGTAGAATTGTCACAACAACAAGTAGAAACAGAGCTTAATAGAAATGCCAAGGTGTGAAAAAGTAAGCCGAAAGGAAGTTACACTGTATGGGATATTCCATCTGATATCTCGCCACGAAAACTAAAGAAAGAATTAAGTTTTTTCGGATATATTTCAATTATTCAATAGAAAGGAAGAACTTCAAGTAGTGCAGCACAGGTGCAAGTTATTTTTAAGAATATAAAAAGAAAACAAGATTGGGAAAACAAGTGGGCAGTTCCAATGGCAAATGGAAGGTTGTTGAGAATGTCTCCAGAGGTGTTTGACAAGAAAGTTCTTGTTGAGAGAAATCAGTATAAAACAAAAGTAACAAATGTACCAAAGTATGCAATTGATGCTTTATTACTAAGACAACTTAGTAGAGTGAAAGCAAAATCAGTTTATATTACAAACAATAGTAATGGTAATCAAAGAAAAGTAGCAGTGGTATATTTCAAGTCAGAGGAGGATTTAAGAAAAGCATGGATGTCTGAAGTGTATTATTATAACACCAAGCTCGAATGGTTAAAATTGAATAAGAGAGAAGAAATGGAGTTTGGTACAGACAAAGAGTATGTACAACAGGTAGTAAGAGATAAAGGAAAAGGAAAATATATGGAAGAGAACAGAAGTAATATATTCAGGGAAATGAAAAATTTATGGAAGAGACAAGCAAGCAGAAAGAAAGAGAAATATATAGAACCAAGAGAAAGAATACAGAAAAGAAAAGAAGATTTTACGGCCAAGCAAAGCTCACTGTGCAATAAACAACTTTGTACCAACGAACTGCACAGTGAAGAGTTAGTTAATTGGTGATCCGCGAGTCAACCAGAGAGTGGTCATAGTGAAACGTGACGTGGATTACTTATAGAAATTAGGGATTTGCGAATGTGGAGTACACACATCTAAACCTTTTTTTATACTAAGTTAATCACTCTTCTGACTTAAGAGACTTTTGTAGAGCTCGTCAAGGCGCATCTAATGGTGGGTAGAGCGTCAAAATCGGCCTGGTGGGTGCTGAGATATCTTTAAAAAACGTTTCTTTTACTATGTAAATTTCTTTGCAAACAATAGTATTGTTTGTAAAGAAATTTACATAGTAAAAGAAACGTTTTTTAAAGATATCTCAGCACCCACCAGGCCGATTTTGACGCTCTACACACCATTAGATGCGCCTTGACGAGCTCTACAAAAGTCTCTTAAGTCAGAAGAGTGATTAACTTAGTATAAAAAAAGGTTTAGATGTGTGCACTCCACATTCGCAAAACCCTAATTTCTATAAGTAATCCACATCACGTTTCACTATGACCACTCTCTGGTTGACTCGCGGATCACCAATTAATGAAGAAATTCATTTGAAGTTCAATGAGCTAGAAAGATTGATTAAGGGCCTGGTAAGGCCAAATTACTCTTAACAGCTGCACTAGTTGAATTAAAGGAAAATAGTAGGCGAACAGAGCCTACTACACAAAATAGCACAAACAAGTCAACTATTATTGCGCAAAAACAAGAAATTGTGATTAAAGTAGCATGCCACAATATTAATGGGATTAAAAATAATAGAGACAAATTAGAAGCATTACTAGGTTGGGCATATGAAAAGGACATTGAAATATTAGGGATAGTAGAGACGAATGCAAATGAAAAAAATTTAAAGTATCTATTGGAAGGAAAGAATTTTAAGGGTTTCTGGACAAGGGACAAGATTAAAAAAAGGAAAGGGTCAGGTGTTGGCATATTGGTCAGTAAGAGGTGGGAAAGGCATTTAGGAAAAGTCATACGGTTTGAGGAGTATATGATAGAAGCAAAATTTTACTTTAGAAAGTTCGAGTTGATCATAATAGTAGTCTACATTCCTCCCAATAACAAGGAAGTTGCAAAAAAGATTCAGCAAAAAGTGGTTACGAAATTTTTGGAGCATTCTACCAATGCACATTTTATAGTAATGGATGATTTCAATCACATAGTAGATAAAGAGCTTGATAGGGTGGGACCAAGCAGAGTTACATCGACGAAGCTCTTACCGTTACATAAATGGTTTAAAAATCAGGGATTTATTGATGCTTTTAGAGTGTTAAATCCTGGCTTTAAGAAGTTCACCTGGTCTGGTCAAGATACAAAATCCAGAATTGATCAGATCTGGATATCGGAAGATTTGAGCCTTGGGCTATGCAAGACTAAAATTAAAGAAGCTGAAGTAATTACAGCAAGTGACCACGAAATAGTAACAGCAGAGATTTCATATAAGCGATGGATAAAGTTATGTAATTTGATTGAGGAAAAAAGAAAAACTCCAGCAAAAGTAGTGTACATGTATGATAAAGCAACGAAGGAGAATTGGGAGAACTATCAAAATGATCTTGAGGTGTTCTTAAAAAAAAACAAGAGCTTAAGTAAATAGTTTGAAAACAAATCAAAAGATAGTATCAATACTATATGGGACATTATTTATAATGGTATCAAGTATGCTGCAAACAAGAACTTACCCAAAAAGAAGATAGTCAAGGAGGAGAGTAGCAAGAAACAGAAATCTCAGAAAACAGAACTGCACAAAACAAGTATACAGTTGAGTAAAATTATAAGTAAAATTAGGAAGGTTGTGGCAGGTAAATATGTTTTTTGGAACCTAGAAGAGATGAACAAAGAAATTGTAGCAATAAATAGAAAGGGTAATTGTGAAGTACCAGTAGTAAAATCAGATAATGGAAAAGAGCTCGTATTGTGGCTGCAAGATGCAAAGTTGAAGTGGAAGGGCTAAGAGCACAAGAGAAGATTGAGTTCGAGAAACAGTCAGAAAAAGAGATAAGAGATGCAATTAACAGAAGGTGTGAAAGAATCGATGGTGATATTGAAAAGATATTGATTAGTTTGCTTGAAAAACCAATCAATAAAATAAAAATTGATAGAGTGCTCGAACAAAAAGGAGATAGTTGGGGTTTAATAAATACACCAGAGCTAGTACTAGAAAAAACAAGAGATCATTTTTGTGAACAATTTAGAGAAAGAGAGGTTGTACTAAATGAGAAGGTGGTTGAAGAATTTTTAGGCCATTGAAAGAGGTGAAAGTTGAATGGTATAATGATCTTGAGGAAGAGATTTCAGAAAAGGAGTAGTTGAGTACAGTAAGAGAGATGAAGAGTAATACAACTGCAGGAATTTCGGGAATAGGATATGTGTTGATCAAAAATGTTAGCAAAGAAACACAGAAAAAGTTTACAAGGCTTGCTAGCTTGTGCATGAAATATAGCTGTATACCTGACAAGTGGAAGGTTGCGCAAATCTACCTGATTCCAAAGAGTGAAGATTGGGGTTATCAATTAAACAATATATGGCCTATAGCGCTTCTAGAGACATTTAGAAAATGTTTAACAAAAATCGTAACTAAAAGACTATCCAAAATAATGGTCGAGAAGGAGATATTGAAAGGGCCAAATTTTGCTAGACTACCTGAGTGTTCAACAGCAGAAGCAATTCATTTGGTAGAAATGATTGTTGAAGAGGCAAAAGAAAATAGAAAGGAGCTTTGGGTAGTCTTACAGGATATGAAAAAAGCGTATGATTCAGTATCAATTAGAACTTTAAGATTTGCACTACAGAGAGTTAAGCTGCCAGAACAAGTAATTAGGTTTGTAGTAGATCTATTTAAAGGTAGAAAAGTTAAAGTTTTGACCGAATTTGACGCAACAAAAGAATTCAAAGCAAGAGATGGTATCGAACAGGTGAAACAATTTCTTCTTTAATATAGAGAATTTTTTATAATCCGCTTCTTCAACAGATACAAGATGATACTGAACTTGGTTATAGAGTTCAACAAGACAAGCTGCTAGATATTAGAACAAACTCGGTAAAAGTAAATGAAGTGCATTAGGTAGCAGTAGCGTTTGCTAATGACACTACATGGTTAGCTGGGAGTAAAAACCAAATGGAAAAGTTAATTCAAATCTTGCAAAGGTTCTTTAAGTTTAATGATATTCATATTAACAGCAAGAAATCCAAGCTACTTGTTATAAATGCTAGTATCCAGAAAGAAGAGAGATATATTAAAATTGGCAAGGAGCGAGTTCAAGTAGAAGATAAGAAATTGTTAGTTCGGGTGCTCAGAATTTGGCTAAGTAGTAGTACTAATGAACGGCAGTTAGAGAAAAAAGCAAAGTTGGTAGTAAGACAGTTTATGCGGGCAATACGTCACAAGAAGATGACTATAAGTCAGCTAATTTATACGAACAATGCATGCCTAGTACCAAAATTAGCTTACTTATTACAGACTACCAAATTATCTTAGGTGAGAATTGAAAAAATTTACCAACCTGTTGTGAGGCTTATTAAAAACAAAATTGGGTTGTCTGCAATGACTGGGAACTATATTTTAACACATCAAGGTTTAGGAAGATGTAGATTGCTAGGACACGAAGTGTTAAGTCAACAAGTAGTAAGCTTGCAGAATAGACTCAATAGTATGGATCAGGTTGGCAAACTCACGAGATTAAGAGTTAAACAAGGATATGCCTTAGCAGGTCTAGTAACAGAGCAGTAGGAGAATTCCAAAAATCGCAGCTTACAAAAAATTTGGAAGAATAATTTAGCATATCAGATTTTGGTCAAAGCTAAAGAAATAGGAATTTCTAACAGAACGACGAAGAGATCATGGAGTGTTCCTGGTTTTGGACCAACGATAGAAGAATTGGTGGGAGAGAGAATTTTCGCTAAGGCATATGAAAGTATTAAGGAGTACAACCTTTATTATATTAATCAGTTGATTGAAGAAAACAGTGTTAAAATGATAACTTGGAACAAATTACGTGCTTTGAGAGCCAAATCATCGCGTGAAAGAAAAGCGAAATGGTTTGAAGAAATAGAGAAGAAACTTATTAAAAACCAAAGCACAAGGATAGTAGATAAGAGGTTTCAAGTTCAGGCAGAGAATGTTTTGTCAATGAAAACTTATGCATTGAAATTGTCAGAGGACAAAAGGAAGCATGAGTGGGTTGTACTAAATAAAGAAAAAGGAGAGTCAGTTATAGGAAAAGTTAGAGAAAAGAAGAAGAAGAAGCTGCTAGTGGAAAGCTGGTCAGTAGATGAAGATAAAGAAAATAGAGTTCCCAAAGATGCAGAATCGTCGAGTTGTCAAGATAAAAGTAAAGCAGATTCATTTTGGGTTAAAAGAGAAAACCTAATAGGAGTAGTACCAAAATTGGGTATTAAGCATGGTAAGAAAGTCCCAGTAATTACAAAGGAAATAGTAGGTTTTAAGATAGAAAACGAAGGAAAAGAGATATTCAAATCTGAGACAAGAATGGAGGATAATATACGAGTTTTTAGTCATAAAGAGTGTTTAATTAAGCAACAAGGCTTTGAAAGAGATTTAGAAGAGGAATTATTGGGACAGCTGAAAATTTTGACTAGAAGGTGGCAGCCTAGCTACTGTTTTTATACAGATGGTTCGTTAGTAAAGAGAGGTGGCTCTACTGCAATGGGTGCAAGTTGGGTATTGGTCGATGAAGAGAACGAGAGTAGTATAATAGAAAAGAAAGTTAAGTTTTTAAGGTGGCCGTCGTCGACAAAGGCAGAATTAGTTGCAGTATTAATGGTAGTGTTAGTATCAATGAGTAATAGTAGAATAGCAATTAAATTAGATAGTGCTGCTGCAATTGCAAGTCTAGAATGCACGACCAGATTAGATAATGTTAAAAGTTGGGGTAGGAAAAAGAATTATAAGTTAGTATCCAAAATCAAAGATTTGTGCAAGTCGAAAAGTATTAGGTTGGACTTGATTAAGGTTAAGGCTCATAGCAAGATTCAGTGGAATGAGAAAGCCGATGAATTAGCAAAAGAAGGAGCATCGTTGAAGAGAGCTTCAGATTTGAAATTAGAAGGCAATTGTAGATATCTGTACAAGATATATTGGATGGAGCTACCGGTAGAAGAACCAGCGAGAAAGCTAATGAAGGTAGTTTTAAATATGAGACTCAGAGCAGAATAGAGAAGCTCAAGTGTAATGCAGTCTTTTGAGGAAGACAGTGAGCTGAGGCATTATTGGTCAAGGTTCTGGAAACAGAACAAGCAAAGAACGGGTGTAAAATGCAAGTCACTTGAAGCAAGTGGTAGGATGGCTTTTAGGCTCAAATGCTTGAGTAATGAAGTGCTGGTTTTGACCATACTTAAAAAAAAAAATCCTGAAATATATAGCAGAGTACTTGTGTTGCTTGTCAGGAGGAAGACGAGACTCTCGATCATTTGACAGTATGTAAAATATATGATTGGTACTGGGAGATGATTAAGGAGGTTGCTAGTGAAGGTGCATAGAAGAAACTTAACGATTCAAGTAAGGTTTTATTGCCCAAGCCTGAGTTTAAGAAGATTATTTTTGGCCCGACAAGTGAAATAAGAAGAAGCTGGCGGAAGAGTCATATTAGGGGTTTGCTTATCAATGATATGGTAGACGAGTTATGTAAAGCTAAGATCAGTAAAAAAGAAGTCTATTGATGCTTGGATTTTTATTCTAGAATTGTTGAGGAGTGTTTTTACAAAGAAATTTGGCAAAAACGATGTAAAGAAGTAAATCAGTGGGAGAAAGTTAATGGAATTTCAAGAAATGACAAGCGCAAGAAGTGTGACAAAGGGTTTTCTTCGAGGAAAGTTACGCTTTTTAATAGAATTCTAGGTGAAGAAAATTTGTTGAATAATGGAGTTAAAGACGCTTACCGTCAGAAAAGGAAAGATTTAGCTAAAAGTTTGTTTTCTCAAGGGGTAGAAGATAGAATTGTAAAGGGTGTTGTACCATTTTGGTTTGGTTTGTAAGATAGCCAAGTAGCCAAGATAAAATTTCTGGGTCATACATAACTTAGTGCGACAGGTCGCATCTGGGTATAGATTAAAATAGCCGGATGATGCCGGGCTTGCAATTGCAAAGTAGTAACTACTAGAATTAGCTTAATTAGTTGATTCAATTTGTATTTAAGCACCGACAAGACTGTCAAAGTAATAAAAAAAAAATTTGTCATGTAAATACTGTAATACATAATTTTAAGTGATAATTCTAAATTTATTTTATTTATTATTTATATTAATTATTATTATTATTTTGACCATAATAATAAAACGTAAAAAGAAGCCGAACTTTGTGGAAAATTTACCCATTAAGTAACTTACTGTCATGGTTAAAATCAGTTTTACGGCATAAATTGGCTGTGAGATGTATAGTATAACCGAAGGATCAGTCGCTTGATCATGTGTGCCATTGATCGGGTCATGGTAGTCAATCACTGGATTTGATTAAAATCAATCAAGAATCAAGTCGCACAGGAACACAGGATTGGAAATTAAGTATTATATTGAGAATTGATGGATTACGTAACAATGCTATAGTTTATTAATTTGGGGGATCCAATGACAATATATAAGGACATACGAAAACAAAGAAAAGAAGTTAGTAAGACTTGGTCAAATTTACAAAAAAAAAAAAAAAAAGAAAAAGAAAGAGAAAATTTATACTTATAACTCATATACGTACTTACTTAGACTTATGTTTGCATATACTTGTGCTTCTACGTTCGCAAAGGGGAAAAGGATGTGATTGTAAGTATATATGGCTTGGTCACGACTCTTATGTGCGAGGAAGGGGCACATGAGGAACAAAAAATGCATCTGTGGTCAGTTACGCTGCGACACTTACTTTTACTTACCTAATTTAATTTATTTATTTTTTTGAATAAACAGTCTGTGCGTTTCGATGAGATAATGCAGAGACTCTAACTAATGCAGTCAGATACTATGCTTGATTATGTTCGATTGAGCCTCTGGGCAAAACCTTACTAAGGCAACCTCATAAGTTCAAGTTGATAATCATATTAGTGATATGCTGCAGCAATGACGTTGATAATTGAGTTGATATATGTACAATGTACGTAATTTAACAGATCGAAAAGGTAAGCAGGACATGAGCACCTCACAGGGCCTGGGGTCATGAGCTAAACCATCGTGAGATGGGATTGAAGACAGTTGAGTATGATATAAAATCAACTTCTGCAAATGGCAACTATTGAACCTGAGTAAGTACAAGTAAAGAAAAATGTCCCCAACAATTATGTCAGATATAGTCAATTCATTACGAGAAACAAAACATAATCCACTCACCTGATATTTCATATTGATGCCGTGAACAAAGTCACAGGCAACTATTTGTCATGAGACCATGACCCGGCAGGATGATCGTTATGATCGTTGGGTAAGTATTAAGTATTGATTACAGGGGTAATGCATTTAAGAGTTGGATAAGTATGATGTATTGAGTAAGAGATAATGGATAGTTGAATAAGTATGAGGTCATAAAAAGTAGTTACTGTATTTAAGATAGGATTCCGTTAGCTCGATACTAGTCTAGCTTTGTTGTTAAGTCATGTAGTCTAAAAAAAATGAAATAAGTTTGAATAAAGTTAAAATAATAGTTAGTGTAAAAAATTTAATTTTAGTGTGCTTTGCGCACTGAATTTTTAAATTGATGTGCACTAAATTTTAAACTTAAAGTGTTTATAAGTCATCAAGCATTTGATTAGATAGTATAATTATATTAATTATACTAAAAGATTTTTATATTATAGCATGTCTGAAATCTGTAACAAATTAAGCAACAGATATCAATTACTTGACCAACTATATACGTATTCAGCATCATGTATAAATTTCATTTACATTTAATTAAATAAATTGGTTTATACTAAAGTAGCTTTAATTATTTTTTTTATCACATTATCGTTATATAGATTTATAAAATTTAAATATTTGTATATGTAAATATAAAATATTGAAAAGTTCTGCATTACAAATAAGTAAATTAAAAGATATTCAATTCTACTATATTTATTAATAAGCGAAATTAAATAGTTTTTGATTATATGTATTAGCAATAAGCGAAATCAATTATATAATTAATTTTGATTTCTATGCTATGTAAAAAAAAATTACAGTGGCCTACCAAGGTATTGTGGACACTTTTTAAAAATTTGTATAAAGCTAAATATAAAAGGTAAAAAGCTAAAAATAAAATTATAAACTTATTAAAACTATATCTTTTAAATAAAAAAAAATTATAAAATTTTATGCAAAACTTTTTAAGATAATTAAATTTAAAAAATTTTTTAAATTTTTAATCGCGTCGATTTCCAGTTTTTAATATAGGTTTAGTATAAATTGAATACTAATTTTTAGTATATATAAAAATTATTTTTTTTTTATTAAATAAACTAAATCTAATTATTAAATAAAATTTGTTCAGTATAACAAATTATACATATTGTAAAAATTTCAGAATTTTTTGAAATTTTTTCATTAAATTGCTATATATAGTAATAAAATTACCATATTTAGCAATTTTTCAATTTTTATTTAATAATTTAGCTTTTATATTTAATAAAAATATTTTGCTTAATATTTTTTAAAAATCTCTAAAAATTAATTTGTTGTTATATTGAACAAATTTTACTTAATTATTAAGTTTAATTTACTTAATAAAAAAATTTTTTTATTATATAGTAAATATAATAACTAGTTTTTTAAAAATTACTAATTCCGTCTTTGTGTAACATTACACAATATTAATTAATCTTATCTATTTCAAAAAGTACTACATAGAATTTTTTAATCTTTTTTTATTTAAAAGATATAGACTTAATAAATTTATAATTTTATTTTTAGCTTCTTAACTTTTTTATTTAGCTTTATACAAATTTTTAAAAAGTGTCCACATTACTATGGTAGGCCACTGTATTAATCAAACATGTTAAATAAATTAATGAACAAAACAAAAGTACATAAAATTTTTAATTCACTAATTTTTGCCAATATTCGTACGCAAAACTCTTTGCAATATGGGGCATGCTTTAAAGTTTTAAATTAGATATGTATAGTTCTGTGAGAAAATTGGGTTTAAAAGTTTCTGTTAAAAGATTCCAAGAAATCACTAATTAATCAATAAATTATTAAATGCAACTAACCGATTGAAAAACTACTACTTTATTATAACATATAAATTTGCTAATTCAAGATTTATTACAATAAAATTTATATAATACAAGCCAGTTGTGTGTTCATTACGTTATTGATGCATTCTATACTTAGATATACATTTCATATATAATTTTATTCTGTCAAAGTGTGAAAAAAGTGTAACACTAAGCGATATAAAATATTTCATATGTAGGTTATACTGTTAAAATGATGAAAAAAGTGTGTATAACTTGCTAAGTCTTATTTTATAGTCAGGTAATATTATTAATCATATAATACAATTACATAGAATTTTACATTCTAATTTACTTTATATCCTTAGACCTTTATATGTAATGGTCTAAACTGTCATCAAATATGTATAGAGTCGGTCAAATAATTGACATCTGTGGCTTAATCTGCACAGATTTTAGACTAGCACATATCACAAACTTTGAAGGTTATATATTTATTTGATATTATCAAAACCCTTCGGCTTGAGTCTTCTTTGTTAAAAAACTTTTAAATTTAGATGAATGAAATTGAGGTGCTTAAGAATACTTTAAATAGTTTAAAAAGTAAATTTTAACTAATCAAAATATTTATTGTTTAATAAATAAAAGTAAATTTAATTAATTAAAAACTATTAAATGTATATATTGTTTATTAATAATAAATAAAAATAAATAATATATAAGAAACAATTAATATATCTAAATTTTTAATTCATTATTGTTTTATATACCAAATATTTATAAGATTTTTCAAAATCAAATAACTTGATAGATGGTCCATTTAAAGTCATCATTAAATGATTATTGAGTGTTTCAATATGCATCTGATTATGAAGTTGAGTTAAATAGGCTTTTGACAAGAAAAAATTCGCTCAACAGTTGTATTAGAAACAGAAATAAGTAAAGCAATTTGAATTAAAGTAGAAGTAGCAAGAAAATCAAAACTAAATGTAGTTTGTAAAAAGATAAAGTTCTATGCATCAATAAATTTAATAAATCAATAATTTTTAAGAAAAATTTGACCATTCCTTATTCACTAATTAACCTTATTTTATCTAATAGTGGTATAAGTTGATCATTAATAATTTTTCTATTCTATAAAAATTGCCAAGAATGTTTATTGCTTCATTACTATAATTTGCTAAATTATTATCAGATGCTAGTAATTGTTTTGGATTATATATTTTTATAGCTTTATAAAGTTCTCTATTTGGAAGTGATTATTAAGACTTGTTATTGTAGCAGATTTGAATTCAGAAATAAATAAAGGTGCTTGAGTAATTGTATAGATAAAACATCATTATTACCAATAAATTGAGCTTGTAATGCATCATATGCTATCATAACATGTTGTTTAATATCCATAAATAAAATATAATCTGATTCAAAAATACTTATCAATTTATCCATTATAAAAAAATTATCTGCTAAGAACATAGTGTTATCCTATATCCACTTCTTCAAAGATAGTAAATAACTAGAGAAATCTTAAACACAGTATAATTAATGAACACAATATAACTTATGTAATCCTGATTTGATTGGCCTGCAATTACAGAACAACTGAATACTTGCAGGTATGACACAAGACCAGTGAACACTTTGTGTAACCTCACTTGTTACTGTGATTTATCTAAGTCAATATGGCATTTTTACAAAATTTAACAAAGAAGATTTAAGGTAATTTGCAATTATAAAAGAGGCTACAATTAAAAGTATATAAGAATACTAATAATTGTTTAATTTGTGTTGTAAATAGTTGTATTTTATTATAAAAAGAGTATGAGACTTGATTTTGTACTTGGGGTCCATATTGGCTACTTTTATACTTTTTGATTTTTACAAATGTAATGGACTATATCTACTATATATATAATATATCTACAATTACTATTAATAAAATATATAATACAAATAAAATAAATATAATATATGTAATAAATAATATATATTAAATAAATAAAATAAATAGAATATATGCTTTAAAAACTATATTTTTTAGATATATATATGTGATGTTTTTGCCCACAGCAATTGCCTAGCTAATCATATTGCTAATCTAAGGTTAGGTCTTTGATAACTCCTATTTTTCAACTAGTAGTTATACAGAGACATTCTATAGTTCATTAGAACAATCTTAGCAATCTGAGTCAAATAGCAGTTGTTTCATTGAATTCTGATTACTAGATTTGAGTTATATTTATTTTTGTACTTTCTATAGATCAACAATAGTTACAATTTCAAAAGTTTGATTAATATCTGCTAATAAAGTAGCAACCTGTGTATTATTTGCTACTTTATCTAGCAATACTCCTTTAATCAATTCTAAGTTCTAATAAAAATATAAATAATATTTGACAATAAAAGTCATCAAGATAATACAATATTCAATATTATTAATTTAGGTTCTTTTAATATATTTTGTACTATTTTCAATACTAAAAATTATTTAAAAAAGATATACTAAAATATGCATAAATTCTTTTTACTAATTTTCATATTTTGCAAAGTATAATACTTTTTCAGTAGCATCTTGGCCTGCAAAATGCAAATGATCACTATGCAATAATTTTTAGTAATAAAAGGATTTTATTTTTTAAAATATATAGCAACTCCATTTTGATAACTAAGCATTGTACTTGCACTATTACTTCCAAAATGTACTAAATGTTCAATATTAAATAATTTAGCTAATATAAATCTTTTTAAATTTGCAGTAATTGATTCTGCTTTACAATCATCTAATTCGATCATTCCAAAATAACATAAAATAGGTTTATTCCAGATAAATAGTTTGTTAAAATAGCAAGATATTTACTTGCTTTCCTCTATTAAAATACTCCAATACTTTGAATTTAATATTTCCTGAATAACTTCATATTCAATAACAAATAATATTGTTTCAAGAAATATATATCCAGAAATTGGATTTTAGAAATAGCATATTTAATTCTAGATTAACTAGATTGATTAAAATTTTTATTATTACAATAGGTTCTTGCTCAAAATAATGTTGTTTCTAATTTATAGTTTGCAAATGATTTAATTTGTATATATCAGAAAATTGGTTTATAGCCTGATTATTTTTTGTAAGATAATATATATTTCATATTAATGATATAGTTGCTAATTTTTAAAATCTAAGTTGTCAAGTAAAACCTTGTATAAGCTTTGTTTGTTGATTGTCTCTAGCAATAATAGCTTTTTGATAAATATTAATTGTAAGATGTCTTTTAATAGATTTTTTCTTAATGGTTGTATATCTTTAGTAAATTGATTAAATTTTTCTGCATCTTGCACCAAGAACAATACAATATGTAATTATACTATTAGTATGTTCAAATTTTTCAAGCTATCGATAAATTTATATCAATCGTTATAGTGAACTCTCGATATAGTGAAGATCTTGATATAGTGAAGAATTTTTTTTAAATTCATTGCCATTATTATTAACTCTTCGCTCGATATAATAGTATTCTCTCGATATAAGCTATAGTGAAGATTTTTTTTCAGCCCGATCACTTCACTATAACGAGTTTGATTGTATTTGTTTATAAGTAATGCATATCATTTTACCAAAATAGGCAATTACCGTAGGTTTCCGAAAATAAGCTACCTCCAAAAGAAGCTACCCCCAGATTTTCAGAAAAATTTTTAAAGAAATCGTTAACAGTTGCTACATATAAAACTTTTTTTTCTTATGTGAAATTGTATACAAAGAGCCTCTGAATGCTATATAAGTTGCAAATAGTACCCATAAATTAAATTAACAGATTTTTAATTATTAAATAAACCCAGAAAGCAAAATTTTCCCAAATTTAACATATAAATGTAGGTGTTGTGTCAATTATTTGATCCATATTGTAGCTAATTAACATAATATGTCATATGACTGATATTGAATTTAATATATGTATACTACATATTGTTTTTAAAATTAATCTGCATAATGTACACATTCAAACATTTTTGCATTTATAAAATAAGATTTATATACAGAATAAGCAAAGCACATATTAATTTTTTTTTACTAAATATAAGCACTTAACTTCATTATATAATAATGGTTTGGGCAACTTTTTGTAGCACTTTTTTATATATTCACTCTTTATAAAAATAATTACTACACTCTATTCTACAATCATATACAATTTTTTGCAATTATTTAACTTATACTAGAATTTTTATAATTTCTTTTTAATTTTTGCTTTTAACTACTATATCTAGCAATATGCAATAAATACTTAATATTATTACAACTTTTAATATCTCACTATTTATAAATTTAATATTAGGTATAAATAACCCAACAGAGTAAACAAAGACCAATAATCTAGCTTTATTGTTAAAATAACTAAAATTAATACATCAATATTTTTTAATATTCATGTTCTCTCTTCTCTGTTAAAAATTATAACAACTATTATCTAAAAAAAATATAGATTAATAAATAAATCTACACAAATATTCTTATAAAAAATGCCTAATTTATATTTTGATATTCTATTTATCTCACTTGTAAAGATCTAATAGTTCCAAATAATAAGCAGTAATCTTTAATAAAAATAATCTAAAAAAAAATTCAAGCAGTCAATAAAATAATGATGTACAATTTTGATAAAATTTATGGTTCTGGTAAAAATAAAGTTTGGAACCAGATTTATTCTTCAATCCAATCTCTAGATAAATATATGCTCACTAATTAAATCAATTACAATAAAAAATGCAATCTCAAAATTAAATCTGCATAAAAAATAGTAAATAAATGAGACTAATATATTATTTAGAACAACATTTTGATAGAAAAAAAGTCAAAACAATACTAAAGTTTATCTTACATTAATATTATACAAAATATACTTCAAAAAGCAGTATCTCAAGAAATAAAACATTAGATAACTTTGAATTGGCAAAACAGAATGTACATTAGTCATTAGTCTATGATATATGATATTATGATTTAAATTTGATAAGCAATTATCTGATATTTTTAATTTAGTACAAAATGTGAATTTAAGTATTAATATAAATGGATAAATATTTATCCAGTGTTATAAATTTTCTGGTATGTATGTAATTAGAGTATACAACATCATTCAACTTACAATCATAGTACAAATCATATAATGATAACTACTAATCAAGATTCTCTATAGAATACTATAAGTAATAATATTTTAATAGTAAAAACATACAAGGTTCAAACTGTAATAGCTTCTTAACTATCAAACTCTCAAAAATGAAATTTCATCTGTTGAATTTATTATACTATATTTGTTAAAGTAATAATATTCTTTTTTTATTTTTATTGTCTAAAATGTAGCAATAAACTCAATCACTAATTCTTCATTTAATTAATAGTTAGTAAAAATTTCAGAAATGTAACTATAGCATATTGTTATTAAAAAATTTAATAAAAATACATCAAAAAAAAGAATTAAAAAAAATTAAAAAAAATTAAATATGTGTTACAATATACACATAAAAAATTCAAAATTACATTTTGATATTTTATTAAAAATACATTAAAATCAAGAATTTTTATGACTTTAATTCTTCTGCTATGCTCCATTATGTTTGTAATTAGATTAATGTACATCACAATAAGTAATGTATCAGTACAATACAATACTCATACCACACTCATCTTTACCTCCCTTTAAGCAACTCATGCGCCTAGTTAATTTCTAAATTATAAAAAATGCATATTGCGGTGGTCTTATCCTTTTATTATATTATTTATTGCACAACGTGATAAATGGCAATTACTAATGAACAAAACATTAAACAACAGTGGCAATAAGTGGAAATAAGGATATTGATAATTGCATTCATACGTACATCAACTCCCTGGCTTCAATGTGCTTAGCAAATGATTATAACAATGCTCAAATATGAGATTTATGACGTAATTGAAATATTCTCAAGCATAATTTTCGATGCGATTAGTGAGTGATCATACTAGTGCTCATTTATTATGTTTAATCCAAATAAACATTGAAATCGATACTTGAACGGTCCTTATCTGTAATTGATTTTTTTTATTATTTATCAAATCAGTCATCAAAATTACAAATATATTCGTTATTGTAATTTGAGCTTCAGATTTTTTATTTTCATAAAAATTTATAAATGCGAAAAGTAAAACAGTAATTCGTTGATGTCAAGAATGAAGACCCATGACAATGTTGCTTGAACGATATCTTTGAATATTTATTGATTGTAAAAGGTATAAAAAAAGGAGGTTTGTTGTAAAAAGGTGGTTTTGATTAAAATGAAAAACACATTTAATATCTTTCACTAATAAAAAATGATTTTATTACGTAATAAGCATACAGTATTAAGTTACGCATAATCATCTTAATGATAGACATGCTTGATTAATTTTAAATATTTTCCACTAAATAAACTTTATTTCCAACCTTAATAATAGTATTTACAACCGTATAAACCAAAATTGCATTTATTTTCTTATTTGTTCGAGTTGATTTGATGATTTTTCTTAAATGCATTTATAAAAGTTATTTGATGACGCTAGTTTAATTTAATTCTAAATTGAAGAAATTACTCGAAATTTTCTACAATACTTATCGGTTTGCTAACATATTCGGAAAATTTTTTCGTTTCATATATCTTGCTAGTATATACATCATGCGAATGTATTTGTTTATTTGGTTCTGGTTTATTCTTATTAGCTTCCAAAATTTGTTTTTTGATTTCATTATCACCTTCCTGATCTATTTCATTTAACCATCGAGTGATCATTTCAATAATTTCAGTTGCAGTAGGTCGTTTATTAAATTCTTTATCCATACATTTCGTGGCTAATTTAATATAGCAATCAGGTCCTAAACATTTAGGTCTTGACCCATCGATAATTTCTTGATACAAGATAATCATCAAAGGAATTCCATCAAATGCTCTTTGTCCGCTCGAAATCTCTGTCATGATCACCCCAAGACCGTAAATATCTGATGCTTTAGTATACGGTTGACCAACTAAAACCTCAGGTGCTATATATGGAAGAATACCACAAATTTTTCCTTCCTTTTCATTTTTTGAAAGTCCAAGATCAGTGACATTTGCTTCTTGCCAATTATCTCCTAGCAAAATGTTACCGCTGTGTAAATCTCTATGAACGAGTTCTTGCGAATGAATCGACTCAAGATCAATAGCTATACCGTTCATGATAATTAATTTATCCTTCCATTCCAATTGTGTTACTTTTACAAGGTTTTGTCGTAACGAACCTTTTGCTGCAATCTGCATAACAATAATATAATCACCATCATCATTTCTTGACACTCCTTGACAGTCCAAGAACGAAGGATTCTCATAACCAATTTCACAGTAATTCTTCAATTCTTGGATAAACTCTTGCTCATTTTCGTTTGAATTGTGAATCACCTTAAGCGCACAATACCTCCACGTATCATTAATTCTATCATACCAACGTGCACTATATACAGTAGCGAATCCTCCCTTTCCTTTTTCTCTGATAATTTTACACTCATTATAATCAATCCAAGATAATTTAAATCTATGATCATCTAATATTTTCTTAAGTTCAGGATTGATATGATCGGGTGATTTATTAGTTTTTAAAAGACTTCTAAACTTTTTGAACCAATAATTTGCACTCTGAATATCTCTCTTTGTACCGATACCATTTCGATAACAGCCAGCAACATTATACATTGCTCCCATATTACCCATATTAGCAGATTTTTTATAGTATTCAAATGATTGATTATAATCTTGATCGACTCCCTCTCCATAATAATAACAATTACCAACAGTATTCATTCCATGAACATTACCCAAATCAGCAGCTCTCTTACAATATTCAAATGATTTCTGATAATTTATTTCTACTCCAGTTCCATAATAATAACAGAGACTAACATTTTGCATCGCATCTGAATTTCCTAACCCAGCTGCTTTTACATAATATTCAAAAGCCTTCTTTTCGTCTTTCTCAACACCAATACCAAGTTCATAATTGTATCCGAGTGTACGAAGTTGTTCAGAGTCCATTTTTTTTAAAGAAGGAAAAATTTTGTATTCTAAATAACATACAACTTTTAATTGTCTCGGAGAACATTTAATGTTTGGTCAAAGTGACACAAAAGCTACGTCAATAGTTGCGTTTTTGATTAGCTCATTAGTCGTCTATATTGTTGTATTAAAAATGTAATTTTAAAAAATTTTCACGTATGTATGTATGCATGCATGCGTATTTGTATTTTAGTGCAACAAACCCCAAATTTAATTAATGATGTCGTTATTAAACAAAAATGTCCAGCTAATAGTTTAGCTGTAGACTTGGGATGGTAATATTACTTAATGCTAGCCCGGTTCTGATGTGTACTATCGAAATTTTGGGGATATCTCGTAATAGATTTATAATAAACTTACTGAAA
Source organism: Gigaspora rosea (assembly GCA_003550325.1). Taxonomy (NCBI): domain Eukaryota; kingdom Fungi; phylum Glomeromycota; class Glomeromycetes; order Diversisporales; family Gigasporaceae; genus Gigaspora; species Gigaspora rosea. Next base: position 373,865 of record QKWP01000241.1, read on the forward strand.
TTTATTAAAGACAGTGAGATCGTCACAAAAAAACGGCTACTTGTTACAAATAAATGAATAGTAATTGCAAAGGTGCTTCGTGAATACAATGATCATTATACTATACTTTATTTACAGAAGGTTGCTAAAAGTCTTTAATACAATTTTAATGCTCTGAACTTTATTAAATAATATGCTTAGCATTTATACATATGACTAGAGAATTTCAACATGCCAAATACGTATAGGCCTTTTTTAAATATCATTCATCCTCGCAAATTTCTTTGGTAATTCCATTAAGGCGAACTGGTTGAAGTGAAGGAATATCTAAAGAATAAAAGAAATATTGTTTAAAATTTTGTGTCACGAATTTTTACATAAGTGATTTAAAAATTTGGTGTTTTCTTACCAGCTAAAATATTACGACACGACTAAGATACTTGAGTAAAATCAAAAAATTCAAGAAGGACAAATGCGGTAAACCTACATAAAAATAATATAAATTGAAAAATGAATAAATGCTAAATTTGATTATGAGAAAGTCGCACATGGGTAGAAAAGATATTTACCTCTTAATTCTTCTACTTCTTTATCAGTAATGCGCGTATATCCAACATCAAGTATTTTAATTTCCTATTTGCAAATGTAGATTTACGGATTGTAGACAATGATGAATTCTTGATACGTGTTTTGTTTAAACTAAGGTGAGTAAGGTCGCGCAGGCCTATTTAAGAATTTTGTCTGGATATTAGTAAAATTTTTGTATGGTATTAAATATTTGTAGTAAATGTATGATGAGTACAATACCGTCTAGATAAACAATGCCGGCATCCGTGATTGAGGTTCGATCCAGATGGGTTTGGGTCAAAATCCCGACAGGTCATAATCCCGACAAAAAAATCCTGACAATCAAAAATCCCGACAATCAAAAAAAGCTTTCCTTGAGCAACTTTACTATAAAAACAACTAAACCAAACCCTAGCCCAGGCGTCACCCTAACCCTATCCTAGGCATTCACCTAACCCTAACATAACTTAAATAAATTTAATGATTTCTATATTGTCGGGATTGTCGGGATTTTTATTGTCGGGATTTTTTTGTCGGGATTATGACCTGTCGGGATTCTGTTTGTCGGGATTTTGACCCGCTCCCGATCCAGATATAATTCAACCAAAAACTCCAAATCTACGGATGCATATAAATAGACATTAAGTACCTTTTAGGGCAGACATTCCATAGCTCCTGCAAGATGCATAACTCCCCATTTATAAAACCAGTTAAGTCACATCTTTATCAATGGTAATTCATAAGAACATATAACAAGATTGAAGCCACACCTTAAAAAAAAATAATCTCTAAAAGCAACTAAAATTTACCAGAAAAGTCATGCAATATATTATATCGTCCAATTCTTCTCGATTCGGGAAATTAATGTAGTTAATAGATTTGAACTCTACAAATATAAAGTTGATTATTTAATGTTTTAAATATGATTATCAAATAAAAGTTCAAGACAATAACTTTTTCTTACCTTTGGCCATCCTTTTCGATTAAAATTGTCCAATGCCTACTGTTTATATTAATATAAGCACAATCATGTTTTTACATTGTCATATAATTTTGATTACATCTTGGTCACAAAGTCGAGCCCTGAATAGATTAACACTTCTAAATTTTGAAAACTCGAAGGGTTTACCGGTACAAGCGGAGGTGTTAACTATACACTATCAAGATTGGGATGTCGAAGATTTTGTAATGCTATTATAATAAACAGAAAAGATGTTATCAGCTTCATATTATTCAAGATCTTTTTAAAATTTATTTTTTAATCTATTTACGTTTCAGGCCCGCAAAACCGGTTTCCTTTCAACTCCGGGACAATATGATAAGTTTAAATCTTCTAAAGTAGATGCAAAGGCACAGTTTGCGAAAAGAGTACGCAGGCCATTCATACTAACCTTTGTCTTTGATAAATTTAATGTTCTTAGTTCACTAAAGTCTAAAAATTTGGATAAATACTTTTAATATTTGATTTTGTAAGATAATATATATACTGAAAAAATAGAATAAATAATCAAACCTTTAAAGAAAGGTAAGGTATGATCTCGAATCAGACTGTTCATGACATTAAAATATTCGAGATATTGCAAACCTATAATTTTATATATAATAATATTAACTAATAGAATATTTTTATGTTGAAATGCAGATAAAAATTTTTATCTTGTAAACAACCGAATCCATTGTCAGTTATCAGCTCACAACAGGGCCAGTGATTTTATGTGTTTCACATAATACTACAGTATTCACATGCCTATATCACATAATATGCCAATTTATAAGAATTGTCACATATTTGCCAATTTATAAAATTTAAATACCATAATTTGGCAAATATGGCTCACATCACATCACATAATTAAAATTCTGTCACCACATAATTTTGATTTTGTTACCGCAGAAAATCACTGGCTCTGGCTCACAATTACGTAGGTTGGTTTTGGTTTCAGATGAACCTTGGGCATCGCTAATTATTTCAACAAGGAATCACACGCCTTGAATTAGTTATCTAATATGATATTTTACAAATTACTAGAGATAATGAACAATTTAAACAATTAAAGTTTAATTATATTTATAACAACATTCATTATTTTTTTTTATTAAAAAAAAAAAAGTGAGAGCCTGTTTGTAAATTTCTTGAATGTAAGCACATCCAATCTTCAAATGTTTTAGGTAAAGAATTATTGAGTGAGTAATAAAATAAAAAAGTTAATATATTTAAAAAAACTAAAGATAATTCAGAAATGAATTTACTTGTCAATCTTTATCAATTCATCAACCAACAATTCACCAACATAAGCAGATACGTACTAAGAGTTTGCAAAGTTCTCATAGAAATAGCTGTCGTGAGGAGAACTATTAGTTAAATTGGTTTGTAATTAATATTATTTAATTTTAGTTAAAAAATACAGCTTAAATGTATTTTTGAGATTACCTTCAACACAGTATGCGCATCTTGACTTTAAAGTTCCAACTACGCGTCCGATACCATGTTTTACGGGCTGCAAATCATCAACAGAAGTAGATCATCAGAATGTACTCGTGCCTGTTCAGCTTCAGCAATACGTTGTAATAATGAATATGATTTAGCAAGCATTCATTCATAAATTTCAAACCATGTAATTTAATATATAAATTACCATCAAAATCATCATCTGAGTCCTGTTGATTCAAAATCAGTTGATTTTCTCGTAAGCAAAAACTTGTACCAAAAAACAGGAACGATCTGGCAAACATATTCAAGAGAGGTGGACCCGTGCTTGGTTGAAATTGGCCAGGTGCTAGAGGTGGTCATTGATCGGAACCCAGGTTGTGCAGGTATGGTGGGAATTACATTAACAGGCTTTCCTGGTTGAGCAGGTATCGGAGGATGTAATTGCTGTGGTTAATTTGGATAATGTCCTTGATGTACATGTGGTATTTGAGGAGGTAACTGCTGTGGCAGATTTAAAGGAGGTATTTGTTGATCGACCAAGCGAATTGGGACATTTGGAACAATTGGCTTATGCTGTTGTCACCATCTTCATCACCACTTTGAATCATCATTACGATCATTTTGAGTGATAGAATTTGTTATCTGAGTTTGTACGGCGCAATATAAAGGCCATCTAACTTTACTACGTTCAGTGAGACATTTGAATTAAACTAACATCGGCACATGTGAATCTAACACATCATTACTAAACATCTTTCGTGGAAAAGGACACCAATTGAAACTTCTTTCTTGGTTTGCTATTATTAACAACCCAACTGAAGAGGTCAGACATTGAAGAGTACCTCTCGATTTGGGAACGTTTAAAGCGTTGTGCATCATATGTTTTTGACTATTTAGTTAAAGTTAGGTAAGGGTTAGTTCGGGGTTAGGGTTAGGGCATGTTTTATAGGTAAAATCACCATCCCGGCATTTTTTATTAGTGCATCAATATAGGTTTAGGCATTAGTTTTCTTGTATTCTTCGTTTTCTCGCTTTTTTTCTTCTTTATTTCTTTGTCGGGCTGATCCGTGTCGATCAAAACAAACAATTTGATTGGCCTTATATCACGTGATTGCACAACGCTTTAAACGACCCCTCGATTTGACGGTGTTAACCTGCGAAATACCTCTCGGAATCGAGGCTAACGAGGTAACTATCGACAGGGAGTCACGTGGGCACAGAGACACGAACTGTCAGTGGTTTATCGTAGTATATAGACTTAGCGGGAGGGTTAATTTACTGTGATTTGGTAATTCGAAAAAGTATGCGATGTAGTTTATAGAATCGATGTAAAGAATATAATGTATTTTATTTACTAATAAAATGTAATGGCGAACATACCTATAAAGTGGAGCGGATATTGCCCATTATATATTAAAATATTCTGTACCAAAATACGGCTTTTATGCTATCTGCTATGAAAGTTTGATCTATTGTTCGTATTATATCTATTATTGATGTGATTTATTTAATTCGGGGTATTTATACCACATCAATCTCGCATGCCATTTCCTTCCGATATATCTTACATGTTAAGAGCACCTGAAAAGTATATAAGTGCATTGTAAAAGTTATAACTGCTTGGGAGTCGTGATATACATTTGACTAGGGCAGTGTTTAAAATTCAAACCAAAATTTGCTTGCAACTGTGCAAGTAAAAAATTTTTTACTTGCACAATTAAATAAATTTTTTTTGCTTGTACAGCTACAATTTTGCAAAAATATATATATGTTATATCTGAAGTTATTATTTATCTGAAGTTGCAACTTTAGATATCTAAAATAGCACCTGACTAGAATTAAGCCTCTGAAATTAGATATTATGTTTGTAATTCTAGTCAAGTGCTACTTTAGATATCTAAAGTCATAACTTCAAATAGGAGGCAATTTCAAATACAATAAATGTATTATATAAATTTTTTTAAATTTTACTTGCACATTTTGCTTGTTTTACAAAATACTTGCACATTAAGAAAAACTATTGTACATATGCATCATGTGCAAGCAATTTTTAAACACTGGACTAGAGTATATCAACAGGGGTAATAATTCCTCTTTAAATCACAAGTTTTATGTATTAGTTGATCAAAATATGATAATTAGCAAATTTTAATTTTATGATCATTTCCAAGTTTAATAATATCATTTTAGAGATTTGTTCATTCCCCACTTCTTAAAGATATAATAGGTTCTTATTGCCACAGTGTAATAATGTGTAGAAAATACATATTTACACAAGGTTCTCTCTGGGTTGGACATAATCATTTCTTTGATTAACTGCTTTATGAAGTAAGTGAAGTCCAAGGTCTGTTCTTGCTTATCCTATTGAATTTATTGTTGCATGGTCATGTAAGCATTATTAATTTGAGTACAAAGATCATTAGTTGGGTCAAAAGTAGGGATGGTGATCTTGACATTCAGTTTGTGTTATTTAACAAATTTGTTAGAACTATTTGGTATGTATAGAACATATTGTGCTAATTTGATGTAGAATTAATTTATCTTATTTATAATTTTGCTAGTTTACTTTTATCATGTTTCCAATAAGGAAAAGACATACAGGAGTAGCTACTACTTTTCTAGTTATAGTTTGTAGCTTGTATTCTTTTAAAAAAGTATAACATGTACATAAGGCCACACAAAATTATAGACTTGGTTTTCATATCATGAGATGGTGATCAGTGACATGGCCGCATGGCTTTTTTTTTTATAGTAAAAATTTTTTTTAAAAAAAAACTTACTAAAAATTATACAACAGGTGAAACCCGCTGAATTTTGGTTAAATCCGCTATGCAGATCACATGAGGGTGAAATCCGCATTAACATATAAAATACACTATGCTAACGTGGATTTCACACAAACCCTATGATCAAAATGGGTTTTACTAAAATTCAGTGCGGGTTTCACCCTGAAATAAAATAATTGTTTGTTTTTATATTACTAATTGATTTTCTGTGAACCACAATCCAAATTTTAATTTTTTTATTAAAAATTTTTTCTAATAAAATATTTGTTATAATAGTTGTACCCTAAGATATCATAACTGGATTACCTGGTAATCATTATAAAAAATTACATATCTAGAAATAATATCTGGATATAACCACTACGCTCTTCGCAGGGTTGGCTCATTTATCCATTGGGACGAATGGAGAACAGCTCCGCTAACATTGCTCTATTGAGATAATTTTGAATGGAGCCAATAGAAGCCAACCAACCTCATTGACATTGACCCATTTGACCTTTTTTTTCAACAGGTCGAGATGAGTCTAGAAATTAGAACACTATTTTTGGAACTTTGGTTCTATTCCATTGGGCTCCATTCGCAATTTTCTCAATGAAGTATATCCATTGCCAACCCTGCCTCTTTGATAGGATATAAGACTGGTCATTAAATTTTATTAAAGGTATAACCTTTTGGGTAAAAAGTTAAATGGGTATGACCACTGGTTTGTTGGTATGAATTTATTCGATCAGTTAACTTTATTTATACAAAAGAAAAATATACGGGGATTTTGTTCGCCATTAGTTACAAATCTATCATACATATCAGGATATCCAAACTCTAAGAATTTCCTAATCATTTACCTTATAATCTAATCAAACCAACCAGTCACATCTTCAAATAAGAAAGTAAAGAAGAAATCACATAGCTGTAACAAAATCAATCAAATAAATTATGTAATAATGCGGTATGCCCATAGGTCCCATATGAGCTTTTTACCTAATCACAACCTAGGTTCTTGCGGACCATAGAACCTAATCACCAAACATGAGGTCCTTGATTGCTATCACTGCCATGGTGCACAATTACCAAACGTGAGGTCCCTTGCACTACTAATGTAACCGCCTAAGAATCAATTTGAGATCTTGCACCGCTATCATAGCAATAGCAGCAATGATTAATTATCAAATGTAAGATCTTTGCGTTGCTCTTTATTTATATTGTAAGTGGGAACAAAATTCAAGTGGATTCAGAATTTCCTAGTTAAATTAGAATTAGGTTATGGGTATATATACTATATGATAAATCAACCCTGAAAATGAGATCTTATATAAAATTCCAAATCCACTTAAATTCTGTTTCTACTTACAATATTTATAAGTCATTGAGAGAAGGACGAAACAATAGAGCCAGCCTATAATTCAGATAAGCAATAGCGAAAAGAGTTTTGTAAGCTAAACTTTATGAAATACATAACTTAATTTGAAAAAAATAGTATAGAAGTATAATACGTAAGAACTGTGGAATGAATCAGTTATTATCTGCGAAGTTGGGTATAACATATTAATCAATGGAATTATTTATTCGCTAGTAAGTAAAAGATCTTAAAGTCGCCAAACATGAAGTAACACATGACTAAAATTAATCCGTGCGATTAGATCATTTTGCACGTGTTAGCTAGTTACTTATTAATTGGATAATATCTTTGCTTTAGTCATATAATATCTGTGGAAGTTTCCTATTGGCTGATATACTAAAAAAAAAATTTTAAACTCCCACTCTACTGACCCGGCCGGGATATGAAAACCAACTATATAAGTTTGTATAGCCTAATACAGACCTTTCTATTTTGGTTTTAATTTTCCTATATGTTTTTGATTTAGCATGGCATTGAACTTTTATTTCCAATTTGAAAAGTGTTATTCTTAATTAATTTTTGGCCTTTGTTTTGACTGCTTTTTTTCAATTTGTTGATTAGCAATTATCTTTTTTTACTCAGTTCATTCTCTAGTATAAACAATTGTTCTAACATATTTTCTTCTAAAATATTGGAGGTTTCTAACAAGAGAATCATAGTTGTTTACTATAGATTAGGTAAAATAATTCAATCTTGGTAGTTGCTTGTTTTATTTTTCGATAGATGGGCAATATAGATAGCACTAATGAATTCCACTCTTGTTCTTGTATCACTAATTTGGCAAGTGATTCAATAATGTGCAATTAAATTGTTCTATTAACCCATTAGTTTGTGGGTAGTACAGCATAAAAATATATTTTATTTTAAACATTTTTAGTAACTTCTTAATTACCTTATTTCTAAAATAGCTTTTTTTGTTAAACAAAATTAATTCATGACAACTGTAACAATATATTATATCCTCTTACAGGAATTTTGATACCAGTTTAGAGTTTGCAATCAGAATTGGTCTTGCTTCAGACCACTTTGTTGTATAATTAGTAGCCATGACTATATAATGATTACCTTATATAGATACCAGTAATGGTTCTACTATATATAAAAAAATTAATAGAAATAGAACAAATTTATCTAATAAATTTGACCTATTTTTCTTTATATTTATACCAGGACCCCAGACATCTCTCATATAGGTTATAACTAGATTTTGGCCAATTTTGATCTAATTTGCTAAATTAATGACAAAAATATATTTATTTAAATAGCTTCTAATCTACTGTAGTAATCAGAATTAAATAAACTTTTTTGTTAGATGCACCTTTCTGAGAGCTTCATTTAAAAAAAAAAAAGTCATTCAAATTGGACTACTAAATGCCAAGATAATTGCCAAAAACTGTTTTTTTGCTTTATAAAATTTCAGGTTTTTGCTAAAACACGTAATGTATGATCTTTGTAATAGATGTTTGGGGTTCTTTAATCTGGTTCTTTGAAAAAGGAGGCCTACTAATATTGGTTGTAGATGCTTCTTGAATGTTTTTCTTTTTTATCATTGGTAGCTATTATAAGAACATCTATACAAATACTTTTATTAGCTAGTAGTAGACTTCTTTGATCTTTTTGAATATGCTACCAGTATTAAGATGCTACTAGTTAGAGGGTTGTGTATCAGGTATAGTATAGGCTCTTCTTTTTTATCTTTTATAACTTATACAGTAGTAGTTTTTCTTTTGACTGATTTTGCTTATTTTTTTCATACAGAATTCTGTTTTTGTATTCAAAAATCAGCTTTTAGTTTTGATCTTTGCTTGTTTTTCTGGATCAAGGTCTTGATTAGAGTTGCAGATGAAACTAATCTTCAATGGTGCACCATAGTGTACTGAGACTGGTGTACTGAAACTGGTGTACCGATAATTATAAAAAACTCAAATTTTCAATGGTGCACTGATGCGTCCTGGTGAAACTAACTAGTTTTACCAACAACTCTAGTCTTGAGGCAGATTATTGGTTACTATAGCACCCAGACATCTCTCATATAGGTTATAACTGGATTTTGGCCAATTTTGACCTAATTTGCTAAAAATAACAAAACTATATTTATTTAAATAACTTTTAATCTAGTAATCAAAATTGAATGCACTTTTTTTTGTTAGATTCATCTTACTAAGAGCTTTATTTTTTAAAAAAAGATCATTCAAATTGGACTACTAAATGCTAGAATAATAGCCAAAAACGGTTTTTTGCTTCTTAAATTTGCTTTTGCTAAAACATATAATATATGATTTTTGTACTAGATGTACAGGTCCTGTTTCTATATATTGCTACAGTAAATCATATTTTTTGCAGTTTATTTTAGCATTGATTGCCAAAATACTGGTATCTAAACTGATTTGTTCCTATAAATTTTGGGTATGTAGTAGGTACTTATAGCTTTTTTAATTTCTTTTTTTTTTAATTTTTCTTTTATCTTTTGGATTTTTCTATCTTTTAATATTTCAGTTTTTTAATATTTTAATTTTTTTATATTTTAATGTTTTAATTTTTTAATGTTTTAATGTGCCCCTTCTTTGCATATCGGTGTTGTGGCCAGCCTCTTGAATGCTATATTTACAGGACTGCTTGTATTTTTCTCATTATTATTCCTTAAACTGTTAGTTTAAGTAGCCAAATTTGTTAAATTTAAATTAGTTATAACTGATCTAATTTTATTAAATAGGAATAGAAATTTGTCACACCTGTGACATGTTGCACCCCTGATTTTGACCAATCAAATTGCATAATTTTGTAGACAAAAATTTTATTTTTAAAAATTAAAAATTTACCAGTAAAATGTAAAAATAAATAATAATTACAAAGTATAAAATATCTATAAAAATAGCATGTGATATAACATAAAATTTTATTCTGAACAACTTTTCTAAGTCATAAAGATAAATTGTCTTAGAAAAAAAATATTTTATAAAAAAAATAAAAAATTTCCAAAGTTAGTATATAAAACTTTTTTTTACTAAAAAAATCTACCTTTTTAACTTAAAAAAAGTTGCTTAACATAAACTTTTAATATAATATTTAAAATATAAATATAGATTAAATTAGTAAAAAAAAAGGATTATATATGCTAATGTAGAAATTTTTGATTTTTCTTATAAAACATTTTTTTACTAAAACAATTTATCTTTATGACTTAGAAAAGTTGATCAGATTTAATTTTTAAATATAAAATTTTTTGACTACAAATTTGTGCGATTTGATTGGTTAGAATTAGGGTACAACATGATAGGTACAACAAATTTATATTCCCTTATTAAATATTAAAATATTTAAAAAAAATTAACTAATATCCACTACAGGTGATTATCATTTGTAATTTAAATAAATAAATAAAAATAAATAATTTTTATTAAATAAAAGTTAAATTTTTTGATCTTGGGTCTGATAGCATAGCAGTTATGCTCCAAGGTCTCAAATCGCAAAGTTGCCAGTTCAAATCCAAGTGGCAGCGCAGCGATTTGTAAGAAAGCCAGCTGGGTTAGGCTAAATTAGAGAACTGAAACACCGTAGGATACAAGAATCTATAACATCAATTGACAGACTTAATTCCTAGAATGGGCAGTAATTTGCAATTGAGGCTACAGAACAAGAGCTATGCCAAAACCCTGATTTGGAATAACCAAAGTCACGAGATGTAATATGAGGCCTAAGTCTGGATATTACAAGATACTTCATAAACTCATAGCACAAGCAGTTCAAAAATTTGGCTGCAAAAAATTTCTGGTCACTATAGTAGTCGGTGTGACAGGTCGCTTTTAGGCAGTGTAAAAAGCAAGCCAGTTACAATTGGTGGACATAAAAATTATAACTATGGTCATTATAAATTACCAAAGAAAGTAATACTGGCAAAACTGTCAAAAGAAAAAAAAGTTAAATTTTTTTAATATTAGGATAAGGATAAAGGCTAAAGATTAGAATAGATATTTATATATAGTAAAATTTAGCAAAGAATTTTTTTTGTATAAAAAAAAGTAGATTTATAGGCAAGTTTTTAGGTTAGAAACAATTTTAAATATTCTTAAAAAAATTTTATATCATAATATTTGAAAATAAAAATGACAAAATAGTAGTATTTATTTTTAAATTATAAAAAAAATATATTGCTTATATACTAAAAATATTAAAATTTTAAGTTTTTTTTAAAAATAATAAATTTATCTTTATAATTTGACAAACTTTTTAAAATTTTAAGCTTGTACCCCTATAATCTTAAACAAGATTATAGAATTGGTTTTTTACAAATAATTTTAATAAATAAAATTTTATAAAATTTTAGTAAAATTTTGATCTTAATTAGAAACAATAAAGCTTTTGTAGTCATTTATATATAAAAATTTTAAAATTTAAAGAAATTTTTATAACAAAAGTTTAGAATTAACAATAATTAAAAGTTAATATTTTTAATAGTATTGAAATTATTTTAAAATTATTATATATTATATAATAATTAATTATATGCTATATTTTTATTTTAGCTTGAAAATAGAGGGGGCTAAGCTTAATAAATTTTAAGTAATTACTAGATTAAAGCATAGCATTGTGTGTTGAAAACGCACTAAGATCTAATTTGATTTTTTGATACAACACAAGTCAAAACAATATAATGCATCAAAATGTAACTATTATATACATATGGACAAATACCAAATAAAGAAATTTCATTTTTAATATTACTATTATTAATGTATTGATGTAATTTTTGTATTATTTTATATAAATATATAAAGTTCTTCACTATGCTTCAGACAATAAAAAATATATCAAAAAATTTAAGCAACTATATTTGATTACTAGACAGTTTAAAGGATAGAGTTTATATATTTATATGACTAATATTACAAAGAAAAATAAAGTTTATCACATAAAAATTGGTCCTTTATTTTATTATACAATTTCAGTATCCCAACAAATTTTATTAGCTAGTATTGTTTTTTTATTGTAGGTCTATTTTACTATAAGCTGTTAATTTTTAATAATTGTGGTCTTAATTTACTTTGTTAAATTGAAGTTACTTCTAGTTCAGCTTATTGGGATCTCTTGCAAATCTATCATTAAAGAGTGATCAGTTTTATTGAATTATTAGCAACTAAAGGGAAGGTAATAAACCCAACTTAGCTAATAGTATTATCAGAAAATTTCATATATAGATATATATCAATTACTAACTGGGTAAGATATATATCGATACTCAATACCCTGCTGATTTCTATTAAGAGGAGTGACAAAAATTAGGTGATTTTTTAGAGGGGAAGGGAATAAAAAAAGTTGAAATTATATATAAGAACCTGACTATATATATATTAAGAAGGGAGGGAGTAGACCTCTGATAAAAAATAATCAGATGATTAATGGCACTGGTCTAATAGTGATAGTAATCGATATATATCTGATATAGATATTAATCGATATATATTTGATATGATATCAATTAATAATTATTATATTTACATAATTATGCTTTTTGAAACGTTTTACAGATTTTCACAAGTTTTTGCAAGTTTTTGCAATTTAATATAAAATTTTATTTTTTATTTATAGAAAAATCTAGAAAGTGCACTCGTGTATTTTGTGCCCCCTAATGTACTAATCATTAATTTTGCGTAAAGTTAAAGTTAGAGTAGGGTTAGGGTTAGGGTTAAAGTTAAGATTAGTACAAAATCATGAGAGGATCATTTTTTGTTAAAAGCACAACAGGGGTTATCTAGTAAAATTTTGAGATATTAAAATAGAAGGCACAAAGTGCACAGGGCACTGCCTAGTCCTGTCCTTTATTTATTATTATTATATAATATTTTAAATTATTAAATATACAATATTCGCAAGTTTTTGCAATTTATCACAATTTAATATAAAATTTTATTTTATTTATTTATTATTATTATATATGGGTAATCTCATCACTTCTGGACGAAAAAATTAATAGTTCAAAGTTATTATATAATAAAGTTTTGATTTTTATGAATTAAAATTTTAAAAAAAATTATATATAATATTAAACATATATATAATTTATTTATAAAAAAAAATTCTATAAATTATTAATTTAATATTTTTTAAAAAATTTTTAAAATTGTTTAATTTTTTAAAATAAAAAAATTAAAAAATTAAAATTTCTAGTATTTTTAAAATTTACCCAATCAAAATCAAGTATATTTTTGTGATAATTCGCAAGTGCTTTGGTGTAACTATCAAGAACAAACTTGCAAAATTTTAAATAAGGTTATTATGTAGAAAAAAAGTTATAGTATAATTTATAATACTAATTTAAACTAATTTACTATTATTTTATATAGTAAAAATAATGCCTATTTTAGGTTAAAAAAGTTAAAAAATTAATATATTTTTAAATTTTAAAAATTTTATATGCATATATATATATAAAATAATCCTTTAAACTTTAATTTTAAACTAATATTAACTAAAAATTTATTGATTATAAATTTTATTAATTTGTCATATAAGTATGTATTATACTAAAAATTAGTATATTTATTATATTTACTAGTTTTTAACCTATAAACTATATTAATAACAAATATTTAAATTTTATAAAATTTTTATTATATATACAAAAATATCACTAGAATTATTTCTTTTTATAAAAAAATATAGTTTGTATAATAAAAAAAAAATACAACAATTTATAAATATATAAACTACCTATTATTTTTTAATATATAAATTAACAATAAAATATTTAATTTTTATACAATAAATTTATATTTATAGCTTGATATTATAATATATACTTTCCCAAAAGATATATTTAAAATGAAGTTGTCTTGGTGCCACCCCAGGTGGCAAATTATTTTTGCCACCCCAGTGATTGACCAATCAAAATTCAATCACATAAACTTATTTTTTTTAATAAAAAAAAAATAAATAATAAAAAAAACGTAATAAAAGCGAAACGAATGACGAAATCGTATCACCAAATTTATTTATTAAAAAAAGTGACGAAGCCGTATCACTGTACTTAGCGAATTTATTTATAAAAAAAAAGAAAAAAATATAATGAAATCATATTACCACAAAGTACTTATAATAAAAGATACTCCCAACAAAAACGAACAACAAACAGCACAATTTACAATGAAATGTCAAACAGCACGAAAACTCCACAACGATGCCACACCAAAAACGGCACTCCAATAACTCCAGTAACGACGGCTCCAACAGCGAAATCATACCCAGAAGAAAAAGAAGCAAATATATAAGAAAAAAAAAATCTGCCTCAAGACGAAAAAAACGGCAACTCCAATAACTCTAGTAATGACAGCTCCAACGGCGAAATCAAACCTGGAAGAAAGAGAAGCAATAAATATATAAGAAAAAAAAAGTCACCAAGACGAAAAACTTACCCGAAACCTCCAGTAACGACGGCTCCAATGGCGAAATCACACCCGGAAGAAAGAGAAGCAGCTGTAAATATATAAAAAAAAAACCCTCTCGAGACTAAGATAAAAAACTTAACTGAAATCTCCAGTAACGACAGCTCCAATGGCGAAATCACACCTGGAAGAAAGAGAAGCAGCAGTAATATATAAAAAAAAAAAACCCCTACTAAAGAAACGAAAAACCTAACAGAAACCGCCAGAAAAGATGGCTCCAACGGCGAAATCACACCTGGAAGAAAGAGAAGCAGCTTTAAATATATAAGAAGAAAAAAAACCCCCCGACACCAAGACGAAAAACTTACCCGAAACCTCCAGTAACAATGGCTTCAACGTTGAAATCACAACCGGAAGAAAGAGAAGCAGTATTAAATATATAAGAAAAAAAAACTGCCCCCAAGACGAAGAAAACGGCGACTCCAATAACTCCAGTAACGACAGCTCCAACGGCGAAATCAAACCTAAAAGAAAGAGAAGTAGCAGTAAATATATAAGAAAAAAAAACGACACCAAGACGAAAAACTTACCTGAAACCTCCAGTAACGATGGCTCCAATGGCGAAATCACACTCGGAAGAAAGAGAAGCGGCTGTAAATATATAAAAAAAAAAAAACTGATACTAAGACGAAAAACTTACCCGAAACCTCCAGTAACGATGGCTCCAACGGCGAAATCACACCTGGAAGAAAGAAAAGCAGCAGTAAATATAAAGAAAAAAAACATAGCAGATCTAATCTAAAAAAAAAATAATAATAACTTATCTGATTGGCTGATCTGTAATAGGGTGGTAAAAAATATATTTACCACCCGGGGTGGCACCAGAACTTTTCCATTTAAAATAACAATAATTAAATAAAATATTATTTATAAATATTTTTAACTTGCTATATTAATATATGATATGTCAGAAGTGACGAGACGACCCATATATTATATTTTAAACATTACACATTTTATTATATATTATTATAAAAAAAAATAAACACAAAAAAATGAAACCAAAAAAAATAAACCATTATATTTCTTATATTTACTCATATTTACTTATATTTGCTTATATTTGCTCATATTTGTTTATATTTGTTTATATTTGCTTATATTCGCTACTTCTTGCAAAGTGCTAAAAAAGTTAGAACTGGTGTTCTTATAAAGTGCCGGAAAAGTCAGATCATTTTCTTGCAAAGTTCTGAAAAAATAAGAAATAAATAAAATAAAATAAAATTAAAAAATAAGTAAAAAAAAAACAAACAAAAAACAAAAAACAAAACTGAAAAAACAAAAACAAAAAAAAATAAACTATTATATTTGCTTATATTCACTCATATTCACTTATATTCAATTATATTATTCATATTAGCTACTTCTTGCAAAGTACCAATGACATTAGAATTGGTGTTCTTGTAAAGTGCCAGAAAAGTCAAGTCATTTTCTTGCAAAGTTTCGAAAGAAGTAAGAGATAAATAAAATAAAATAAAATTAAAAAACTAAGTAAAAAAAAAGAAAACAAAAAACAAAAATGTACCATAAGCAAACTAAAATAAAAAAATAAACGAAGCCCCAAATCTCCATTTCCCTGAAATAAGAGTTTGTGATCTTGCAATTCAAAATTCGTTGAAGGTTTTCACAAAGTGCTGAAATAAATAAATTAATTAGTAGTCTGCAGTTAAAGGGGTAAAATTTTATAGTAAAGATCGATGGACATGTGACTAGTAACCTTATATAGTAATGGAATGCTGTGTGCTTCAATTCTTAAGAAAAAACTTTATAGTAAATAATTGAAAAATACTTATATATTATGATCTATCAAACTGATTTTGATAATTTTACTACCGTTAGAATCATAAAAATTAGCTCTACAAGTTTCAATTATACAACAAGGAAGTTTTACTTAATAAAAAAAACTTTTATATGTAAGCACGCCCATTCCTACACTATAAAAAAAATATATAAATTTCTATATTTGTTTATTTTAAGGTTATCATTTTTTTCCCTTTAAAAATGTTTACCAATTAATAAAAATAAACAAAAAAACAAAAACAAAAAATATGAAACAAAAAAATAAATAAAGCAAAACTTTGCAAAAACTTGCAAAATCTTGTGTTCTTGAAATTTAAAAATTGCTAGAGAAATTAGTTATGTATTCTTGCAAATGTCGAAAAACCAAGTTGGCTTGTGCAAAGTGCTGAAAAGTAGTTGGATTTTTTGCAAAGTAACTGAAGTAAAGTGTAGAAATAAAATAAAAAAAAAACAAAGCTAAACTAAAAAAAAATGAAATGAACCCAAAAAAAAACAAAAGAAAAACAAAACAACAATATAAAATTGATAAAAGATCTAAATTATAAACAAAAAAAATAAACAAAAATCTAATTTGATCTTGTCAGGGATGGCATATTACAATGTCCAATTGATTTCAATTTTTTGGACATATGTCCAATTTCAATTGGACATATGTCCAAAAAAAATTGAAATCAATTGGACATTGTGACATACCAATCTAGGATCTTGTAGTACAATTATCAAAAATCATTAAAATATTTTAAAAATATTTGTTAAATGTGATTCAGGTTACAGATTTACTAATCCAGCTTGATTTACCAGTTCTAAAATATTTCAAAAATATTTGAAATATTAAAAAAAAAAAAGAAAAAAAAAGAGAAAGAAAGGAATAAAAAAGAAAAAAAAGAGAAAGGTAAAAATAGTATAAAATGGCTTTTTTTTTTAAGTTTTTTTTATACATTTTATGGAATATATATTTATAATATTTAGTAGCTTACGGATCAAATAGGCTTAAGAAATTTTGAACTTGTTTTTTTTTTTTTTTTTTTACCTAGTGATCCAGGTTGAAATTTCGTAATGGGTCAAAATACTATGTAATTGTTAAAGATCTGTTAATCTGTATATATTGTTTTAAATAATTACATTTATAATCAATTTATAGATATATAACAATTTAATAATATAAAAAAATAATATATATTGATTATAGATACATATTGATTTTTAACTACCGGTAGTTAATCAATATATATTATTATTTTTTAATCAATATAAAACAATTAACTGTTATATATCAATTAATATCTATATATAAAATTTGCTGATGGTTGTTGTTTTTCTTGACTAGTAAAAATAACCTCAAGGTACAAATGTTTCCCTCTTTTGTAGTGTGGTCTAGGGCAATTAAATCGACTTCCATTTTTGTATATAATACTACTACAATATTATTAATTGAAATATTCTTCAAACTTTAAATGTTAAAAATTAAAGCATTATCATTTTTGTATAAATTTTATCTCTGGGGCCAAAGTTAGAATATGATGCCTTGGCACTTTTTAATTTAGTGAACAAGCTAGACCATTGCCGCACTTCTGGTGGTTTATTTTCCAAATTTATTAAATTTGTACCTAAATTTGGGTTCAGATCTTCCTTCTGCATGATAGAATCTATTACGTTAGGATTTTCTGCAGTTTTTTCAGAAAATTCTGCCATATTCTTCAGCAAATTTTCCTTTTCATTAAAGGAACTTGAGCCTGTATGTGTTGGTTTTTCTAGAGATGGGTTTCATGCGTGCACATGATTCTTCAATCATGCGCATGAATGCGCATTAATTCACATATTTCCGTCATGCGCATTTTATCCCATCAAAATTTTATATAGAAAAATTAAATTAAAATAAGTATAATTAACATTCTAATCTATCTATATACTTCAATTCTGGATCTGTTCGCTTTAACATTTTTGATTGATCGTATCTGGAAAATGTGACCTAAATAAAGGAAAACTAACAGAAATACAAGATGATTATGACTATTATTATAGTCGAGTAATTATTATGTCATTTTTTAATGCCTTATTAATGCGTTTAAACAGACAAAATCGTGAACGTGAATTTTCCAAATTTACTTTTGTTGTTTGATTGCCTAATATTTACAAACTATTTTGGGCTAAAAAAGTTTGTGAATATAATGGTCTCAAGTACAAGAATAATATGCAAATGCAAGAACAAGTACAAGACATGATAAATGCTTCGCTATAGATAAACATATGATTAATAAAAAAAATAGTGAATATGTTAGCGAATATCAATAAAATGTTACATTCAACCAAATATTTAGATGATTGATTCCTAGAATATTTGATCAGAATTTTTGCTGCCAATAAAACTAAGCTGCATATTATCTGTTATTGGAGTAACGAGCTTTGTAACAAAATTTTTATAGGTTAGCTTATACTAATTCAAACTGCAATGACTGGTATAGCGAACAAATTTTGTAATAGAATTTTTTATAAAAAAACTCATGATAAAAATCACAATAATTTTAATAAAAACTGGCTCAACCATACTGAGATAGAGAGTGATTTCTGTGGCAGAATTTTGTAATAACATAATTTTAAATACAAATCAACTCAATCTTAACCATATACTGTAGTTAATAGAATAGTATGTTTAGTACCAGAATTTGTTTGTGACAATTTAATCAAACTAACTCGGCATATTTATGAATATTATATAATGCGAATTTACAGATTTTAACTAAGATTCTAAAATTTTATACAAAGCTCCCATGGCAGAGCCACAGGTCAGGTGTCAAATTATATAAGATAAGCAACAATGAAGTTTACAATTAGAAAATTTGTAAAAATATATATAGACAAAATCTTATAAAGAATCTATATGTAGTATCTTTATTTTGATATATCATCAATAATAAAGATAAAAATTAAAAAAATTTTTTATTATGCGGTATCATGCACATTTTATATATCATGCGCATTAATGCGCATTCATGCACATTTTATTATAAAATGCGCATTTTTCCCATCTCTAGGTTTTTCTTCACAGAAAGCTCTAAGTTCATATCTTCTGACCAGTCTACAGACTTGTTATTAGCTGTATCTATATTCTGTTCTTGCCCTTGTTCTATATTTAGTGAAGAAAGGACCCTAGACATCTCTCATATAGGTCATAACTGATTTGCATGAATTTAGACGTTTTTGCTACCTCTAAAATCAAGTAAATTTGCTAAAAGTTGGATTATTACATATAAATTTTATAGCAATTTGCTAAAAACTAAATTATAACATCTAGTATCGGGTAAAAAATATAGTGCAATAAAAATTTGTGCAAATTTGCGACCCTGCCAATAACCATTAAAGAATTTTTTAATTTTTTGCACAAATCTTTAACAATTCAATAATCTGCACAGATTGTAAAAAGCAAATAATAATAAATTACTATATGCTCATCTAAATAATAAATGCTAGCTAATTTTTCATATAATAAAAGAATATATTCAAATATTCATATATAAAAAATAACAAAAAGTAAATAATAAAAAATTACTATATACTTGTCTAAATATTAAATGCTAGCTAATTTTTCATATATTAAAACAATAAATTTGAATATCATATCTGATATATTTTAACAAAATAATTTATTACAAAATACAAAAAAAATTAAAAAAAAATACAAAAAATAAATACAAATTACAACATAAATCTGATTCCAACTATCGTGCTATATTCCATCATGCCACGTCCCAATATCACGCTATGTCCTAACTATCATACTAAGTCCCATACTAACTATTATGCTATGCCCTATACTAAGTATCGTGCTACTAACTATTATGCTACATTCTATACTAACTATCTTGCTATGTCCCAAACTATGTCTATTGTGCTATATACATTTTACTATCATGCTATATTCATTCCACTATTGCGCTATATTCTAACTATCATGCTATGTTCTATACTACTTGTTCTAAAGAAAAAAGAAACGTTAGTACTGTAAAAAAAAAAAGAGCGAAGAAATTAATTGAATCGATTCATACCTTATACCAGAAGACACGAATACACACCAACGATGGCTCCAATAACGGCTCTAACGGATTCCTTATCTAAATTCTCGGCATTCAATTTCAGCACTCTAGCAAAGTATGCCTAAAATAAAAGAAAGGTGGATAATAATAAAAAAATAAATAAAATAAAACAAAAAACTAGAAACTTATTTTTAGTATAAGTTCTAGTATATTCAGGCTTAGACTTCTTTCAATTTCAAGTTCCACACAGTCCATAAATTTATCATATTCAAAATAATTAACATATCCACTATAAATAGCTCTTTCGATACTTTCTTGCAAAATATTTCTCATGATTACTTATCTAATCAAGTCTTGTATTCCGCATGTGAACAATAACTTTAACTATAGACAGGGATGGTAAATGACCTGGTCATTTGCCAATTTTTCAAATAACCTCAAATGACCTCAAATGATCGCTTATTTGAGGTCATTTAAATTTTGGATCATTTTGAAATGACTCATGACCAAATGACTATGGTCATTTCCAAATGACCAGGGTCATTTGGTCATTAGATCATTTTGCATAGAGTTAACATCCTACCGATCATGAATACATATGTTCTCATCATTTCTCAATTCACGTCGATTATTAATTAATATGCCATTTGTAAATTCGAAAATGATTTATATCATTTACAATCGGTAAATAATTATTTATGAACGTTTTTTTTTATTTTTTAAAAAAAGTAAATACATTATTTTTTTTGTCTAGTGTTTTTTTTTAATCACTTCATACCTGATCTTATGATTCGATTAGAATGTTGTTTTACAACTGGTTTGGAGATAATCTAGTCATTTACCAATGGCAATCATTCATCAAATTATTCAGTTAATTTTTATTAACAATATTTTATTTTACGAATAATAATCAATTTTGATTGGCTAAAAGTATTAGATAATCGATTAACTTGAGTTAAATGACACTTCTTAAGTCATTTAGACCATGAAATGACCAATGACTGATCATTTGTCATTTGAGTCATTTGGGTTATTTAAAGTCATTTACCATCCCTGACTATAGATAGCAACAAAATTATTTCGGGGTCAAAAAACCGAAATTGTTTTGACATAAAGGATGAAATTTTTTGATACTTTTTTAAATAGACAAAATCAAAAGGAAACATAACTATATAAATTTTATTTGCTACTCCTTATAAAAAATTTTAAATTTCTCTAAAGAAGACGAAATAGATCTTTTTTAGAAATCAAATTCGTCAGCATGTATAACATTAATGACTTTAATATCAGATATAACAAAAAATAAAAAAAATATGTAGAAAAAAATATATATTTATACAGTATGATCACTAATCTGAAAATAGTTGGCCGATTATATTATAAAAAAAAACAAATAAAATAATTTAAATAAAATATATAAATAATTTAATATATAAATGATTTAAATAAATTAATTTAAATAAAAAAAAAAAGAATATTGCTAACCATAACCAGCAGTGATGATCACTAGTATCACATGATCATATGGGGTGTTACACATTAAAACAGCCCTTTTTTACATATAATTTATTTTGAGATAATTGAGCTTAATCATTTGTTTTGATTTTCGGACTGATCTGGGATTAAGTAAATTTCACGATTTTGATTGATTAAATGTAGCAGGTGACTATCGGGTAATCTTGTGATGTGTTGGCCTTACGTGGCCTCATGTAATTTTTCTTTTACAATTATCTTGATTTTTTATTATACAAATCAACTTTAATTTATAATTGAAAAATATCGATTATATCAAAATTTATATAAATCTAATGAAAACTCAATTTTTAAAAAATTGCAAAAAAGGGCTGTTTTAATGTGTAACACCCCATATTTGCTACTATATATCTGTATACTCTATATGTAATAATGCCAATTTTAATTTATTTAATTTAAATTATTTATTTATTAAATTTCATTGTTTCGCACATTTCATTTTAGTACAGTATTGCAGATCTTACTAATCTATCAGCTACTCGCAACTACACATACCCATATATTACTTTATCATAACTAGTACACTTTGTGTTGCTTCGCTTACGCTTAGAATCACCTACAGGGTGAGCGAAGCGAGCCTTGTAGGCGCTAGCTACAGCTGTCACCTTCGCTCCACTTTTTTTCCCTAAACACTTAATAAATCTAAAACAATCTTAATTCTAACCCTACCCTAAGGCTAATTATCTAACTACTAAGTCCTAATAAAAATATTACGAACTGATTGAAACTATATGCTAAAAGCTACTTACAAAAAGAACAGTGCCAGAAATAATGAATTACCAAACTGGACAACTTTAATGATGAAAAAACACTTGAACAAATGACTTCAACAATGATAAAACACTGGAATGAATGACTCCAAGGACAAAAATCATGAAGAAAGCATATTATAATTATGTAAATGAAAAAAATCATAAGAAAAAAAAGACTATATACTTTCTTGAAACAAATCCGAAGACGTACAAAAGATTGAACCTATACAACAAAAGCCACTTATGAAAAGAACAGCACTAGAAATAAAGAATCACCGAACTAGATAACAATCCAATGGCCAAAAATCACGAAGAAAGCACATTAGTAATTAGTAAATAAAAAAAGGTACAAACGAAAAAAACACTATACTTGTCTAACTGAGAATAGATGGAATAGCCAACTCCAATAACAGAAAAAGCACTGAATTGAGCAACTTCAATGACACGCAAAAGGACGTAAAAAAACACTGAACAGGATGACACCAATAACGCAAGTCACCAACCAGCGAAAGAAGCACTATCTGGATAACACCAATGATGCAAGAAAAGGCACTAACTGACAAAAAAAGAACCAAACTGGATGACACCAATAACGCAAGACGACAATAATAAAAGAAGCACCAACTGGATGACACCAATGATGCAAGAAAAGAAACCAACCGACGAAAGAAGAACCAAATTAGACAACACCAATGACAAATCTACTATCTAAAAAGAAAATAAATACAGTATAAATGTTAGTACACTGTAATTACAGATATATAAAAAAAAAAGACAAATGCAAAAAAAATTGAATAACTTATTTTTTTATATTCTCCCTGTGTAACTGGCAATAATCACTGCTGGTGATTTGTAGTTAAATTAAAAAAAAAGCTTAAAAATAATTTAAATAAAAAATAATTTAAATAAATAATTTAAATAAATAATTTAAATAAATAATTTAAATAAATAATTTAAATAAATAAAAAAAAATGTTTAAAGAATTAAAATAAAAAACGACCATTTTTTTTTTTAAAAAAAAAAACAGTATGAAAAAAATTAAATAAAAATAAAANAAATAATAAAAAATTAAAAAAAAATCGAAAAAAATAAAGAATAAAAAAAATTAATAAATATGAATACTTTAAAAAAAATTAAAAAAGAATAAAAAAAATATTAAAAAAAATAAAATAAAAAAAAATAAAAAAAAAAATATTAAAAATTAAAAAATTGATAAAATTAATAAAAAATCTATTAAAAATAAAAAATTTAAAAAAGAAATCCAATAAAAAAAAAAGTTAAAATAATAAAAAAACTGGTTAAATTTAATAAAAAAACTGTTTAAAAATAATAAAAAAAACGGTTAAAAATAATAAAAAAAAAACTGTTTAAAATAATAAAAAAATATTTAAAAATAATAAAATAAAATACCGTTTAAAAATAAAAATAAAAAAACCGTATATTATAAATAAAAAAAATAAAACAATAAAAAAAATTATTAATTAAAAAAATAAAAATAAAAAGAATAAGTGTACGTACTATATATTCCCAAAAATAAGCAACCCCAAAAATAAGCAACCCCCTGTTTTTTCAAAAATCTCAAAAAATGTGTTAGCAGTTGCTACATATAAAACTTTTTTTACTAAGTAAACTTCAAAAGGTCGATTAAGTAAAGTTGTTCAGTGCATAAAAATACACTTATAGTAAAAATTTGGTGTTATTTGGACAACATTTATTAGTACGTTTTTCAATTTTTCAATATTTCAAAAATAAGCAACCCTTCATTTTTTTGTGTAATTTTTGGCCAAAAAAGGTTGCTTATTTTCGGGAATATAAAGTATATGAAAATAAAAGTAAATTCTGGTCATTCCTTATTATAGGAATAACTGGAAATTTACTTTTATTCCCACTATCAAAAATAAAATAAAATAAAACAATAAAAAAAATTATTAAAAAAAAAGCAAATAAAAAACGTATTTTTTTACTTTATTTTCATTTTGTTTTTGATTTTCTCGTGTTCTTACCAGCAGGTAAGTATTGAAATTATTATTTTGGAGATTATTGCAGATTACAATAAATGGTGCCTATCATTAATGTTTTTATTTTCCTAATATTAAATTATTCTTCTAAAAAAAGAATAAATCGATAAAATATTAAATATAACAATACAAAATTTTAAATGTCTCGCCAAAATTCAAAATATGACTATTATTTAAATTAATACTAATTTGCCAACTTTTAAATTTGGATCTTGGTTTAGATTAAAGTTAATACCTCTATCCAGATATATTTTTTATATCCGGATTTATCTGATTTTAACATAGTATATATCCGGATTTAAATTTAAATCCGGATTTATTTATATCCGAGTATAAAAATACTATGTCACATTATATCTCATGACATAGTATATATCCAGATAGAGGTGTTAACTCTAGTTTAGATTTTAACTAATTTTCTAAAAAAAATGACCTATATGAGAAATGTCCAAGGTCCTGTGAAGATACAGAGCTTTTATAAGCTACATTTTCTTTGTCTTCTGTAGCAATAGGATTTGATCTATTATCATGAATCTTTATGTTTTTTATAGATTTTGTTCATATTTAGTTCTATATTCTTTCTTTCCTTAGTTTTTGCCCTTTTGGTGCAGTTTTTTTGTATTTTTAGAACTAACTCTACTCAAAATTTTGTTCTTTTAGCACCCTTCTGGTATCAGAATGTGATAGAGTGCAAATCTGATATTTTTTCAGTTATTCATATATATATTATATATATAGTATATATTTTTTTTTGATTTCAAAGTGCCTGTTTTGGGGCATATACTTTATTCAGTTTATGTATCTGGATTCTATATGGATGAGAGTACAACTAGTCACACATACACTTTTGGTGTCTAATTTAAGTAGTTTGCCCAAAGATTATACACTAGATGCCATATCTGCAACCCAACTATGGGGAATTGCCTATTTAAATCCTCTGATCTTCAGTTTCCCATTTAGACTTTTAACCGATTCACCAGATGTCTGCATTATATATGCGGTTAGTCCAGCTACCTGGGTCTTTTTTCGTAAGATCTCTTAGGACTCCTCTTATATCTGAAGGCAGTGTTGTACATTTTCACTGTTCTAGCCTTTTTTTGCTATGTCCCAACGTCCCAATGTTCCAGCATTCCAAGTGTCCCAACTATGTCCCAAGCCTTAATAAATTAATTTAAAAAAATATATAATTATATATTTTTTTAGATGCTGAACACATTTTTAAAAAAATTTAATTAGATTATCTTAATAAAATTTTAATTTATAAAATTGTTTCAGAATGTCCCAAAATGTTCCAACGTATGTCCCAACTGTTCTATGTACAACACTGCCCAAAGGTACAATCTGGCTTATCCTCAACAAAAAACTTGGTAGAGTGGTACCTGTCCCACTAGGTATTCACCTACTCTTCAATAACTTACATATTCACCGAGACAAACAACTTGCAGTGGATACCCAACCACTACCCTTATCTACTTCTGCCCTTATAAGGTTCACTCCAACCCCGGTACCCATTATCACTTTCCTACCGGTCCTTCACCGTTTTCTAAACTTCCAATCCAGTTGGCCCAGAAGGGTTGATCTACCTGACATTAGATGCCATTATGGTTATTTTTCCCCTTGTACCTACTTTTATAACATAGGTCCTTTTCCTTTTATACCCGATCCGGTAGCCAGTTTGGTAGACCTTGTTCCTGAGGTTGACATCCAGTTCTTCAGCTCCGGTCCAATATTCCGGTTTTGGTAGCACTATCAAAAATCTTTGCTACCTCCTTATTTGGGTCTTGCCAAATGGGGTTTTGTTTTCCTGGTTCCTTGGATTTGTCTGTATCATGAAACACAACTTCGTCCAAAGCTCACATTCGAGATAGTAATCAAGGACTATAGGTAATATACCCAACTGATCAACAGAAAACAGTTACCAGAACACAGATCTATTTTTTCAAAGCGTCGTTAGTGGAATTTGAACCCTAGACCTGCTACTTGGGGTAACAACTTACCAACTTTCCTAAGTTGCCATACCCATATATATATATATTATATATATATATATATTATATATATTTATTGTCCGAAGCATAGCGAGGACTCTATAGTACAGCACAGGGACAGTGATTTTCTGTGGTGCAAAATCACAAATTATGTGGTGCCAGAAATTAAATTATGTTATGTGATGTGAACGATTTTCAGAGAATTATGTGCTATTATGTGTCGCCAAGAGCCAATTATATGCAATTATGTGATACTAGATAGCCAATTATGTGCAATTATGTGACCGAATTTGTAATAAAAATTTTATTTAAAAAAAATTTAAATCACATTAAAATATAACATTGATAAATTTTTTAATAATTTTTTAGATAAGTTTTGTCTATTTTCATCTAAAAGTGTATTATATAATGAAAAACTGCATTCAACACTGCAACTTGAAATGGGTAACCAAATATATTTAAGTGCAATGTTAGATAAAATTGGAAGCCGTGTGTGTAAATCTGACCAAAATGTATCCAATTCCATGTCTTGAAATGGCAAATTACAATAGATTGACCATTCACGGATTTATGCATCTGATGGATTTTTAAGCTCTTTGATGATATCATAACGACAAATATCCCTTCTAGAAATATCATTAGCAAGAAAATAAGCAGAATCAAATACATGAGATGCTTGAAATAACCTGTGAGCTGGATGATGTGGAATATGTACTGAAAATTTATTATATGCTGCTTGAAATGCATTGTGAAAAATAGTATAAAAGTCCAATGGATTAAATTAAAGATCGATAATAAGGTTTTCTATTTCTTGACCAAAGTATTGTATGTGATGATTTGTTTCAAGATATGCAGTAAGTTGTTCTAACCGGTTTTCTACAAGAGGGAATATAGGTTAAGTTTGTTGTTGAAAGAAGTCCAAGTCTTGAATGAATTCTTAAGCAAAACTAGAAATAAAGTTAATATAAATTTTAATTATTCTAAAATTTATTTGGTTTTGTAAATACGAGTTAATTTCTAATAAAGTCTCATGATTTTTGTCCATTGTTAATTTCTGAGAAAAAAATCCAGACCAATACTCAATGTAAGTTTTTGAGTAAAAAACCATTTGTCCATTGCTAATTCCTGAGAAAAAAATCCAGACCAATACTCGATGTAAGTTTTTGAGTAAAAAACTATTCGAAACCATGAATTCTATCTTGTTGCATTTGGAAGTGGAATTTTTGATGGATTAATAACACCATGCATTTTTAAATGGGTTATATATCGACCTTTTCATGCAGATGACTTAACAAATATATCCTTTACTTTTGCCAAGAAAATTTTTAAAATAGAAAAATCCTTAAAAGTTCACCACATATCACAAAAATAATTTAAATTTATATATAATATAGTTGTACTGTAAATTATATATTTACTTTAAAATGTAAGAATGATAATTACCCGACTAGGTTAAGAATATAAGCACAGCAAGATGAATAAATAAGTTGTGGTATTAACGGAACCAGCACTTCTTTGTAACATTTTTTCATATACATTGCTAAATCAGATAAAAAAAGACATGTAATATTATAAGGAATATTATAATCTGAAAGAATAGAAATTAAAGTTTGACCTATTGTTGTTTATTTTATTTTTTTTTTAAGGTGAGGTCGTGCCTCGAAGACTTTATTGAGTATATGTTTGTATATAATATGTAATACAATGTTATACTATTCAAGTACTACAGACTCAGACATTCTTAACTATCTGTGACCCAAACCTACCAGAGCTTTCCATACCCATTTTCTGTATAACCTGGATTTTTGGACTACTCCCTATTTTGTCATTCGGCTAATCACTATATTCCCCATTTCTCTCATATTGCTGATCCTATACTTCCAAGTAAGTGCGAGGGCCTTGCCCAGACGATCGTAACCTTATGGCTATTTCCTAAATCTTGGTGTCCTGAGATTACCCACTAGTAGTACCTGTAGTGCTGCTGCCGCCAGGTTCGTATCTCAAGCCATCTCTTAAATGCTGCCGTAACCTAGCCCGTATCTCAAGCTACTACCTTCCTCCAATAGTGGGGGCAGAGCCTTGCTGTACCCACTACTCTCAGTAATCTATCGTATATTACTACAGATATGCTATCTGGATTGGTTAACAGATACTTCCCCTAAAAGTAGGTAAGCACCGGCTATGTTGCGTAACTGGCCCGAGCGAGAACCACCTCTATCCTCAGCAAGCTAGCTCTCACTCCCCCTATGTGACACAGCTACTCCCAACTGGATTTCATAATACATTTCTGTACTACTTCCAACTTCTTGTAGAGCGGTTGGTGTTCTACTGTTGGTTAGGCCAGGGAGCTATATTTCGTAAGATTATTTTTATGTTTTTCAAAGATGCGTGGTAAATAAATTTGTTTTAAAGTTGAAGATTGAGGAATTGTTCAACCATACTTTAGATGTTTTTAAAGAATGGAATTAAATGATCTACTTTTTCCAGTAGAATGTCGGAAATAGCAAATATTTCAATTAAGTCTTCAATAACTTCACTTTTAATATCTGCTGCACTTAAACTATCCCAAATAGATATTTGCTTTTTAGCACATTCTTGGGCTTCAAAATTACTTTTATTTGTTTTATGTTTCTTGCTATTACAATAACTATCAACTGTTGATTTTGATTTCCATTCTACAGGTTCATTGCAATATTCACATATTAAAATATTATTGTCAATACAAAAAGTATTTGGATGTTCTTGAAGTCAAGTTGAAATTGTAATACTTTTCTTTTAGACATTATCGTTATTATTTTTTTGGTATTAAGCTTGCTTTTATATTTTTACAAAATACAGTATAAATTTTATTTATTTTATTTTTTGAAATAAAAAAAATCCAGAATTTTTATTTGAATTAAAAGCTTAGACTTTTATAGTAAGTATGCTTTCTTTTCTTATGAATTTTCGAAAACAATATAATTGATTTAGAATTTTTACGTAGCCTTTAATATAATTATACCTGTTTTGGCGCACTTTGTTTTGGTAATATTACTTTGAATTTAATACGATTATGAATTAAATTACTTTACTTTTCAGATAGTATTTAAAAATTAATGTTGTCATATGTCTACTTCGAAATTATTATCTAATTTTTCTTATTTTAGGAATATGATGGTTACACTACAGATAAAATCGCAAATTCTGTGCAGATTTCTTAAATTTCTTAAATTATGTGGGATTCTGTGGTAATAAGGCTGTAATTATGTGATTTGGCCATATTTATATGAATTTTGTAGTGTTATGTGAAACACAAAAAATCACTGTCCCTGGTACAGCAATGGACATGATTTTGTGTTGGATTCCA
This sequence comes from Gigaspora rosea, assembly GCA_003550325.1. Taxonomy (NCBI): domain Eukaryota; kingdom Fungi; phylum Glomeromycota; class Glomeromycetes; order Diversisporales; family Gigasporaceae; genus Gigaspora; species Gigaspora rosea. The sequence goes on from QKWP01000241.1 coordinate 403,931, forward strand.
GTCACGTGCAGCCAATCAGCTATAGAGATCGACATGGATCAGCCTGATGTTTATTCTTGGCTTCGAACACTAACGGGTAACCGTTTTCCTAGTATATTTATTATATATATTATATATATATTATATAGGGAATAGAAATTTGTCGCACTTGCAACATGTCACACCCCTGATTCTGACCAATCAAATTGCATGATTTTGTAGACAAAAAATTTTAGGTTTTAAAAATTAAAAAGGTTACTAGTAAAATGTAAAAATAAATAAGCAATATCAAAATATATAATGTAAAATTTTATTCTGAACAACTTTTTCTAAGTCATAAAGATAGATTGTCTTAGTAAAAAAAACGTTTTATAAGAAAAATCAAAAATTTCAATTGTTAGCACATATAAAACTTTTTTTTACTAATATAATCTATATTTACATTTAAGTATTACATGTAAAATTTTATGCTAAACAACTTTTTCTAAGTTAAAATAGTAGATTGTTTTAGTAAAAAAAAGCTTTATATGTGTTAACTTTTGAAATTTTTGATTTTTCTTATAAAACGTTTTTTTACTAAAACAATCAATCTTTATGACTTAGAAAAAGTTGTTCAGAATAAAATTTTACATTATATATCGTACTATTTTATATATATTTTACACTTTATTAAGTAAAACTTTAAATTTTTAAAAAATAAAATTTTTGCATATAAAATCGTGTATTTGATTGGTTGAAGCAGGGGTGTGACATGTCGCGGGTGCGATATGTTTATTTTCTTTATTATATATATTATATATATATTATATATATATTTAAATTTGATTGGTCAATTAGCTATTTTGTATAATGTAATCAGGTTTTAACCATGTATCCATGGTAAAAATTATATAATAAATAGCACTCCCCTTACTTAATAATAATATTATAATATTATATAGTTGCAGTAGTATTGCAGTATCACATTATTACAATATTGTATTATTGTAGCATTATAGCATTACAGAATTGTAGTATTGAGCATTGCAGCATTATGACATTATAGCAGTATATTATTATGGAATTACAGCATTATGGCATTACAGCATATAATTTTTATAGCAATTAGATACTATGCTATAACTAATTCTACCACTGGTAAAATGCTATAATTGCCATAATTCAGTAATTCTACTACTAACTATAGATTAGACCCAGTTTAGATTTGATATAGGTTGGGTCTAACCTGAATCAGGTTTAATCTAAGTTGGGTTTGACTGGGTTAGATTTAATTAATTAGAGTTGGGTCAGACCCAGGTCAGGTTTGATATGGAATGGGTTAGACTGAGGTCGAGTTTAACATAAGTGGGTCAAATCCAGGTTAGTTTTGACCCAAGTGTGTCTGATTTGGATTAAGCCAAAACCTAACCCAACCTGACCTATTAAGACCCCTAGTTGGTGGGCCCAAAGAACCCATTGGCAAGTATTTTTTTTGTAATTTTGAACTATGTATCTTTGAATTGCAAAAACAGAACATTTGGCAATAGCCTATTGAACAACCTCCTTACACTCTGTTTATGTATTGCTTAATTATTTCGTTTCTGGTTTTTATTTTATATACCTTGCTTAAAGGGCTTTCAGAAATTATATAATTTTTGGTGGGTATATGGATCCTGATAATATCAGGTTACAGTTATAATTCTGGTCAAATTTTTATAATTCTGGCCAAAAGTATAAAATTATAAAAATTATTAATAACTATTGCTCTTCTGAACCAATTTAGATGATTTAACTACCAAAAATGTTAGTCTTACTAAGATAATTCCAACCAGCCCAAAATTGTTAAAATCTAATCACAGAGTCCCAAGATCATTCAAATTTTGTATAATTTTAATAGTGATTTTTTAGAATTACTAAGTAAATTTTTTTAATATTAAATAACTTTTAGTCTACTGGCCCATTTTGGATGATTTAACTATCAAAATGTTCATCTCAGTAGGACAATTTTAACATGCCCAAAATTGCTAAATTCTAATCACAGGATTCCAAAATTGACAAATAGATAATCAATAAAATCTTTATTGATCTTGTAATCCTGTAATTAGAATTTAGTAATTTTGGGCTTGTTAGAATAGTCTCACTGAGATAAACATTTTGGTAGTTAAATCATCCAAAATGGGCTAGTAGCTGAGCTAGTATATTCAAATTACTATCTCTTAATATGTTATACAGACAAATTTGTCTGCAAAATTTATTTTATTTTTTTTTTATTTTTTAATGGCCGTCTACTTTGGCCGACGGTTTTATTGAATATTTGTAATATTTGTTACATGAATGAGTATACAACTAGCCACACATGCACTTTTGGTGCCTAATTTAAATAGTCCGCCTGAAGGTTCTATACTAGCTGTCATATCTGCAGACCAACTACGGGACCTGCCTATTTAAACTCTCTGACCCATGCTTTTCCTATTACTATCTTACCTATAAGCCAGTATATATTATGGCTTTTCTAGGGTTATTCACAATAACTACCGACCTTAGGGCTACTTTACCCTCATAGAAATTGCCAGCCACTTACAAGAATATGTCCCACATCATATAACTATTGTGGTCTTCAGTAACTTGCGCCAAGGCCACATCGTTACCTACATTGCCCTTATAAGGTTCGTTCCGACCCCAGTACAACCTTATTTTGGTAGCACTTATTAGATCTTCTCTACCTCCTTACTCGGGACTTGCCAAACGGGTTTCTGTTTTTCTGGTTCCCTGGATTTGTGGTGTAACAAACACCATTGCGCCCGAAAGCTCCCATTCACGACGGTAGGACCAAGGTTACAGGTTTCATACCCAACCAATCTGAGCCACAGTTACCGAACACAGGTCTCTTTTTCATTATCGTCACCAGTGGGATTTGAACTATCGACCTGCCGCTTGGGGTGACAACTTGGCAACTTCTCTAAGTTGCCACACCCTCTGCAAAATTTATTTGTTGCACAATTGCTAAAAAAGTAGATAGGAGAGGTCCCTAAAACATATTTAAATTAATTCAATTAGCTTTATACAATACTTGACAAAGTATTAATTTTAAAATTTGTCATAATAAAAATGGTGAATCAAAAGTTATTCAAAATTAAAGAAATTTATTTAGTGATTCTAAAAAATCACTATTAAAATTACACAAAAGTTGAACAAACTTGGGACCCTGTAATTAGATTTTAACAATTTTGGGCTTGTTAGAATTGTCTTAACAAGATGAACATTTGGGTAGTTAATTTATCTAAATTGGTCTAGTAGAGCAATAGTTATTACCAATTTTATAAATTGAAACATATGAATAAGTTTTAAAAAATATAAAATTTGATTGGCTAATAGAGGATCAGGTATGGGTAGGTGGGGTAAAATTTTGAAATTTATTAGTAACAAAATATTATAATTTCTGGAAATCTTCTTATCCAGATTCGCATAACATGGATGGTACAAAAGATAGTGCTACACTCCTGCTCACCCATTTGAAGGCCTAGAAAAGCCAATGTAATAGCATTGCTCTCTATGTTACTTTGATCAATAAGAAAATATTGGGCTTCTAGTTATACCCTAACTTTTTAATTATTTTTAATGCTTCTGCAATAGTGCTGCTATTTTCTTTACTTACAAAAAAAGTGTGCACTGATGTTTCAGCAACTATAACTATCATAGATATAATAAAAACAGATGTCAATTATGCCTATTTGTTTTATACATGGAATCAATAAGAGCTAGTTATCCAAAATACTAAAGTTTCTCTAATTGATTTTTATAGACAAAAACAAAACCCTGGGTATACAGGTGAAAAACTTCATAGTACTCAACTTGGTACTTCTGATTCTTTAAAAAAAACTAACTCCCAAACATCCAATGCCAATTGCAAATTACCAATTAAAGGAACATCCTAAGGCTCTCGACTTTGTATTTTATATTGGCAACCTTCTTACATTTTAACTTCTTTATACTTTCACTAAGCTTTAAATTTACTGTAGCATATTCTTTAATAGCACTAGTTATTGCAAAGAATGGATAGTTCTTCACGGCTTCCCACTAAACTAGAACTTGAACAGCTTTTGAACGTTTAAGCTTTTTACTATTCTCCAAAGTATGAGCATGATCAAGAGAGTTTGAATACCGTTTGACCCATACTACTTGCTCTGTTCCAAGTGAAATACTTTAATTTTTGCAAAACATTGATCAGTGGAACAAACTTTGATTTTATTAGTGCTTTTCACTTGGTGTTCCCTCTTTCCGAGTACTTGATTCATTGTATTTGGTGAACTGGCAAGTGTATACCTTTCATGAGTTTCTATTGTTATGGATTTTATAATTAAGGGGAGCGCCATTTATTACCTGATTTTTTAGGTAGGTGGGGGTAGAGCAATTATCAGGTCTATATATAATATAATATATATAATATATATAAATATATATTTATATATATTATTATATATAAATAATTTTTAATACTGAATAACTTTTGATCCACTAGTCCATTTTTGATGATTTAACTACCAAAATGTTCGCCTCAGTGAGACAATTCTAATAAGCCTAAAACCACTAAATTCTAATCACAGGATCCTAAGATCAACAAAGATTTGTATTCTATAAACAATTAATAATTAAATATATCTAATTCAGTGCACCTAAGTTCTATGATGAATACCACGTACCATATCAATCAGAATCAGATTATTTTAGTACCATTCGATTCGTCTTATTGAGACTAGTGCTCCTAAGTCCAGTTCAGGTCTGGTCTGGTCTGGGTCCGGTTCGGGATCAGACCAGACTCAGACTGACTTCAGACCAAACACAACTATGTTTCCAGTCTGGGTCTGGTCTGAAATCTGCAGACTGGTCTGAGTCCGAATATAATTATATATATTTTTTGGCACTGAACAAGTTTACTTAGTGCATTTTGTTAGAATAAATTAGTAAAATTTTATGAATCATAAGATTTTATAGAATTTTATTAATAAAATTCTATAAAATCTTATAATTCGCAAATTTTTATTAATTAATTCTAACAAAATGCACTAAGTAAACTTGTGCAGCACCTAAAAATGTATTAAAACAGCTGTTTTGTCTTTATTTTACTTGAAATTTGGAGAAAAGATGCATAATTTTGGATTTTTGATCA
>QKWP01000242.1:0-13451 GCA_003550325.1 Gigaspora rosea
AAAAAAACAGAACGTTCTCAAAAAAAAAAAAAACATTCTATAAAAAAAAGAACATTCTCTAAAAAAAAAAACAGACCGTTCTCTAAAAAAATAAAACAAAAAAACAAACCATTCTCTAAAAAAAATAAAACATCACTAAAAAACAGAATGTCACTAAAAAAAAAGTTCAAAATCTCTTAAGCCCATTTAATCCACAAGCTACCAAGGATCATAAATATATATACCACAAGTTGTGTAAAAAACTTAAAAAACCCCCATTTTTTAATTTTTATTTTATTTTTGCTTTTTTCCAATTTTTGCTTTTTTCTAATTTTTATTAGCACATTTCAAATATAAAATTTTATAAAAATTACCCATTAGCATTCTTTCAAATATACCTATTTTGCCATTTAGTAGTTTTCAAATATAATCTTTTTCTCCAATACCTACTTTTCAAATATAACCTTTTTTAAAAAACAGGCCTTCAATAGCTATTTTCAAATATAACCTTACATAGATTATTTGGGGTCCTGCAGTAGGTCGCATTTAGGTGCTATTAGAAGTACCAAATAAAGTCAGGCTTTTATTAATAATAGATTAAAAATTGTATACATCCTTGTATATATATAACTATATAAATAAAGCAATCGCAAAACTTGCCAAAGTTTAAAAAATATATATATATATATTATTCTTCAATTGATACAAAATTAAAGCAAAGCAATTTCAGTTAAATTGAATTTGTATCATCATAGTCTTGAAGAAGATAATGCATACAATTTTGTATAACTATAATGCATAAATAGAACTTAATGCTAGGTTATACAATATACCTTTCTCTTTAAATGTAATACAGTATATTTGCTTACTTGGTGTAAATCTAAAAATAATAATTTAAATTTAGAAAAGCCTAGAGTAACTATATAAAAATGCATAACAAATTTAAAGTGAACTAAAGATTGAGTAATTTAACCAAACACATTTGACAACTCTAAATGCAATTAAAATAATTTGAAGGGTATTATATAATAATAAATAAGTATATATTCTTGTGAACTTTCTTTGTTAATTTTTAATTCCAATTAATAATGATCTTTATATTTGCAGACCAAATAAAATAATTAATGTAAAGGAAATAATTTGAAAAGTAATATAATAGGTTTTTATATTCTTGATCCAGGAACTTTTGCTAATTTTATTTCTACTAGTTAATAAAATGATCTTTATATTTACAAGTATATGAAATAATTAATGTGATTGAAATGATTTGAGAGTATTTTGTAATAGTAAGTAAGTATATATACTTAACTTTATTGCTAATTTAATTCTAAAAATTAAATAAACTTTTTATTTACAAGCTAAACGAAATAATTAATTCAAATAAAATGATTTGAAAATTAATATGAAAAGGTAAAATAAGTATTATTTTCTTGAGCCAGAAACTTGTTTTTGATTTTAATTTAATAGTTAACTGTTAATAAATTTTCTTTATATTACAATTATATAAAATAATTAATATGATCAAAATAATTTGGAGAATTTTATATAATAATAAATAATTATTTATAAATTTTCTTTGCTGATTTATTACCAATAATTAATAAATGATCTTTATTTTTACAGGCCAAATAATTAAGCTAATTGAAGATTTGACAATATTGTATACTAGTAAATAATAATTTATTTCTTTATTTTATGAACTTAGTTGCTGATTTTAATTCTAATAATTAATTTTTTCTTTACATGCCAAATAAAATAATTAGAATAATTGACTAATTTGATGGATATTATATACTAGTAAATAATAAGTTACTAGTATGTTTTTGACTTGTAAACTTGTTTGGCTAATTTTATTGAAGTTTGTAAAATGATATGTATTTTGATCAACTTTGTAGATCAATGCACACTAATACAATCAATTGAACAATCACCTGATTGTTGTCTAGATTTGTAATTAAATGATAGTTTTTTAGTGAGTATAGATATGGCTAACAAATTTATAAAAATAATATATTAATATATTAAATTTTGGGTACTGCTATTTCTACCCCCATGCCACCCCCAGCTGAACTCCGACCCTTCCGATCTAGTCCATGCAATATAGTACAAATAGAGATCACGTGACTTTCTGGATTGCATTTTAACAAAGCGCGTCCTTATCCTAGACCTTTGGTTTAGGATAGTTATTATGGACCCGGGGTTTAGCCAAATTAAACTAGACCTCAAATATGATTGGTTCAGATCTAATAGCTATCGAGTAAAATTTCTAAGTTTTTTACTATATGCATATTGCCCGCGAAGCCAGTTTCACAATAAAAATTTCAATCGATTTTAAAAAAATAAACTTTAAAAACAGTTTTTTTTATCTTTATTATTTTTATTTATTTATTATTATTTACAATATACAAGTGAAAATAAAAAAAATTGAAAAAAGGTGAAAAGTGAAAAAAAAATTCGACATGCAAAGGACTACAAGAACTAATAAAAAATACACTCAAAAAATGTCTTCGCTGGAAAGGAACCATAGTGACTCTGATGACAAGGTTATGCAAAGCCAACATAATGAAATCATACCAAAAAAGTAACGACCACAAACGACAAGAACACACAAAATCATAAGGCCTATGAAAAATATACTAAAGAAATGAAAAACATGGTGCAAAAAAAAAAATCCAAAAAAGGTAAGAAAAATAACAACTCACTAGGAAGCGTTGACATCTACAATGAAACTATAACGACTTTGGCGACGAAATGACAAAAGTGACTCTGCTGACAAGGTTACAAAAACCAATATAACGAAATAATACCAAAATAGTGACGATACCAAAAACGATGAGAACGCACGAAAATCATAAGGCTTATGAAAAATATACTAAAAGAAACGAAAAACCTGGCAGCAAAAAAAAAATTCTAAAAAACGTAAAAAAAATAACAACTCACTAAGAAGTGTTGACATCTACAATGAAACTATAACGACTTTGGTGACGAAATGACAAAACCAACAAAAATGCGGCACCAAAAGCAACGACACCAAGAGTGACAATCCTAAAAACCAAGCGACGATAAAGCATCAAAAACAAAAAAATTATGCAGATCGTTATATATACGTAAACTGGGGTCTACGGATTAATCATAAACTCCCAGTTCAGGTTAAGTTTTCTTTTTAACAAAATTTTAGGTTACGCAAAACCCGTGATCACGTGATTAGCGTAACCAAAACAGCCAATCAAAATTTGACCTGAACTTGGTCCAAATTGAACCAATTCGGGTTCACTTGAACCAGAACTTGGTTCAAATTGAACCATTTCAGGTCACCTGAACCAGAAATCGGTTCAAATTGAACCACTTCGGGTTCATTTAAACCAGAGCTTGGTTCAAATTGACCACTTCGGGTTCATTTGAACTAAGTTCTGGTTCAAATTGAACCACTTTGTGTTCATTTGTACCAAGTTCAGGGTCAAATTGAACCACTTCGGGTTCACTTGAACCAAGTCTGGTTCAAATTGAACCACTTCGAGTTCATTTGAACCAAGCTCTGGTTCAAATTGAACCACTTCGGGTTCATTTGACCAGAAGTTGGTTTAAATGAACCCGAAGTGGCTCAATTAGAACCAATTTCTGGTTTAAGTGAATCCGAAGTTGTTCAATTTAACTAGAACTTGGTTCAAATGAACCCGAAGTGGTTCAGCTGAACCAGAACTTGTACAAATGAACCAAAGTGGATCAATTTGAACCAGAACTTGGTTCAAATGAATACAAACTGGTTCAAATGAATCCAAAATGGTTCAAATGAACCCGAAGTAGTTCAATTTGAACCAGGTTCTGTTCAAATGAACCCGAAGTGGCTCAATTTGAACCAAGTGGTGGTTCAAGTGAACCTGAAGTGGTTCAATTTGAACCGATTTCTGGTTCAAGTGACCTGAAATGGTTCAATTTGAACCAAGTTCTGGTTAAAGTGAACCCGAATTGGTTCAATTTGGACCTTCTTGTTCAAATTTTGATTGGCTGTTTTGGTTACGCAAATCACGTGATAACGGGTTTTGCGTAACCTAAAATTTTGATAAAATGAACGAATCCAGAAAGTCACGTGATCTCTATTTGTACTACGTTGCACGGACTAGGTCGGAAGGGTCGGAGGCCGGCTGGGGGGTGGCATTAGCAAAAGTGGGGGGTGGAAATAGCAATACCCTAAATTTTTGGCCAAAAAATGCTTTTTATAACTATCTTTACAAGCTAAATAAATTAATTAACATAATTGAAATAATTTAATATATATTATGCTCTTTGATACATAAATTTTTGCTAATTTTAATACCAATTGTTAATAATTAAACTTTATTTTACAAACTTAATAAAATAATTAAAATGATTGACAAATTTTATAGATTATATATACAAGTCACTCTCGTTATAGTGAAGTGATCCGTTCCATTAATAAAAATTTTCAAAAAATTCATTATATCGAGAGCTTTATTAGTACCGTATTCCTCCGAAAATAAGCACCCCCCGAATATAAGCACCCCCAATTTATGTAATACCCGAAAATAAGCACCCCCAATTTTTTATAAGCACGAATGAGCATACACTTGAATTAACCACAAATACACTATAATACTATTTTTTTCGAATTCTCGGTTTTGATTTTGAAATGTTTCCTTGCTTTGATTTAGAAGCGATGGCTTTATTTTTTGGTCAGCCCATACTATGGTAATAATGTTCATTCAATCAGTTTTTTTTTTTAATCTAAATACAGTAAAATCTGGACGCAAGTACACGAAGTGACAAGATACTATTTATATGTACATGTGATGTAAACATACACGTGTTTTTTAATTTTTCACTATGTGAAAAATTGCATCACGCGTCCGGATTTTAAGGTAATCATACATAATCGAACAGGTTTAATCATCGTTATGGAAGTTGATTGAAGTGAGATAATACAATAAAAGACAATTATAAAGGACAATCAAATGACTATCACGATAAGCACGATAGCTATATCGACTTCCAGTATAGCAGGAGTGAACAAGTTTTGTTTTTTGTATCCAAATTGTTTAATTATTTGTGAAGTATCCGAAAATAAGCACCCCTATAGTAAAAAGGGGGTGCTTATTTTCGGAGGAATACGGTAAATTCACTATATCGAGAGAGTTTTATATAAACTGTCTTTGAGCTTAACTTCACTATATCGAGATTTTAATTAGTCTTCACTATATCGAGAGTTCACTATAATGAGAGTGACTTGTACTGGTAAATAATAATTTATATTCTTGATTTTGCAACTTGTTAGGCTGATTTTTTTCTAATTAATAAATAAATTTAATTTTCATAAGCCAGACAAAACAATAAGCTGATTAACTAATTTGATGTATATTATATTCTAGTAAATAATAATTTATAATATTGACTTGTAATCAATTTAATTCTAATAATTTTTATTTTGTAAGCCAAATGAAGTAATTACACAATTTAAACAATTTAAAGTATATAATATAATTATTTATGTTCTTTGATTTGTAATTGCTTTGCAGATTTTAATACCAATTGGTAATAGTTAATTTTTATCTTTACAAGCTGAATAAAATAATTAATGACTTACAATTTTAATTTTGTGATCTTGTTTGGCTAATTTTAATTTAATAATTAATAACAGATAATTAATTTTATCTAAATAAATTAATAAATGATATTATATAATAGTAAATAATTATTTATAATTTGCTTTGCTAATTTAATGCCAATTGCAATATTAATAAATAGTTTTTATTTTCATAAGCTAAATAAATACCAGAAATGAAGTAATATTAAGGATAGGGTGAACTTAGATCATTTTTAATAGTGATCATGTTGTAATAATATAAAATTAGATAAACAACCAATCAGGGTTGTAAGCAATATAAATTCAACCAATCAGAATTAACAATTTTTTATGTTAAGGAAATTTGGAACATCTAAGTTTTTTTTTACCAATATATAAAGATAGATTTTTTAAATAATATAGAATTAAAAATTTTACTATTATACAAAAATAGGTTAATGCCCATAGTGCTTTTTTGAGCAATTTGATAATTAGATACAGTTTTACTAAATTACACTACTGGTGTTCAATACCACAATAATTTTTACCAAATTTTTTAAATGCAGTATAATATAAAATATTTGCTGTTTTGCTATTTTTATTAAAATACCTTTTAACTTAAAATTTTATCTATAAAACTATCTTTTTTTAAAAAAACCTTTTTGTAAAATTTTACTATATACTATACCTCATTCTAATCCTAACTATTAACTCTAATTTAACATTTATCAACTTTAACTTTGTTTATTTTTTTGTTTATTTTTTTTTTGATATTAATCTTACATTATGGTGTTGAATACCAGTAGTGTGATTTAGTTCTACTGATTAGATAAAGTAAAATTAATATATAAGTATAATATTAATTTTATTTCTAATATATAGTAATTAACAAAAGTTAAATATTATACAAATAGTTTTTTTTTTTATTTATTTATTAATGTCAAGTACAGAAATAGGATAGTAAGTTACAATTATATCAGGATGATATATAAAGAAATACTATATTTAAAATTTCTAACTAATCATCTAGGACAGTGTTGTCACTTGGACGTTTTTTGGACATTTTGGACATTTTTTCAAATTAAAATTACTTAAAATTTTAATAAGATAATCTATTTTAAGTTTTTCACCAATGAGTCCAGCACCTAAAAAAAATATATAATTATATATTTTTTTAAATTACTTTATTGATTAGTTAAACATGGGACATAGGCTTGGATGATTTTGAACAATTTTGGACGTTGGACAAAAAACATAGTATGGACATGTCCAAGTGACAACACTGCAATAGGGCAAGCCTATCACTTGCAATCAGGGCTACCCATTAAACTGCTACAGAAAAAAGATGTAACATTTCACCTCATACTTTTCTATTTTAAACTAAAAGGTTAAATTTTTAGTTTAAGAAGGCTAGAGGAAACCAAATACAAATAGTTTTTAAAAATCAGAAATAGATAATAAATTATATAAATATAAAATAATATTTAGAGGTATCATTTGAATTATGGTTAGGATCAAATTTATTTTTTTAAATTCGGCAATTCTGCCCTCTGTATCTGCAAACTTTATTGTATAACTAAAATATATACATTTATTCTGCTCTAACAGAAAGCTCACCTGATTTTATCCAAGTGCGACCAGCCTAGCAAAATTTTGCCTCAATTCAGATTTTCAACTTACTGAGAATATGATCCCTCCTATCACCGGCAGGCACTTGCTAACCATATCAAGATTGCCTTCTTTTTAAACTTTCTTCTCCTACTTTTTCTAGTAGAAAGATCCTACTATAAGAAAAACTATAACAAGGAGAAATATAAAAGAAGAAATAAAATAGGGAAATAACAAAAACTACCTAAATGAAAAACCAAGTTCAACAAAAAAGTAAAAATGAAAAAACAGAAGAAAAAAGCAAAAAGACAGACAAAAGGTAAAAATTATATAATACTGCACAAGGAAACGCCTCACCAAAGTATTATATGTATATAAAAAGAAAAAAGAAAAATCTAGAATTTCGTTCTACCAATCAGTCTACTCCACTGTGTCACATCTCATAACACGTCTGTTCCTGTTTATCCACCTGCATGCCTTCTTTCTGATTAGGATTGGAACAACAATGCCGATCTTTTGGAGGGGATACGCCAGATTTCCCACTTTCCATCAAAAATTCTAGAGAAAAGGCTTCTAGCGAGAATATGATAGAGAGTGTATGGTCAAACATGTTCTTGTAACCAAAAAACCTTAAAGAGAGTATTGAAAAACTCATTTTTTAGTTCATCGCCTAGCCAAACTATAACATCTTCGTTGACGAAAGAAAACTTCCACCAGAATTTCTTGTACCAAGGGCACCCACTGCCTGTTATCTTGCACAACTGACGCTTCTGGCTTGCGTGCCGAATATATAAAGGAGACCTCAAAAAATAGAGAGAAAATAGTTGACCTTTATAAAAACCAGTGTAAGTAGCTGCTTTGTCTTTTACTAAAAAATTTTTGTTTTTTGTTTGTTCGGAAATTTGTACAAGTGATCGTCAGAAAGAGTACCCTGAGTACTATGTGATTAGAATCAAATTTAATTTGATCAAAATTTGAAATTATACTTATAGATTTATTTTATATAAAAGTCTAATTTAGAAATATTGAATAACTCCTATATAGATACTATATAGTATTTCTTATTTGGTATTATTTATAGCAGGACCCCGAAATATATATAGATAGGTCAGGTATAAGTTTGCTTATTTTTGAGGTTTTTACACAGATCTTTTCTATTTATAGTAATTTTTTGCATATTTTTAAAGTTTTTCTGAAGATCTTTCATTTTGTAGTAGCCCTATAATTAACCTATATATATTTCGGGATCCTTTTATAGCTAATTTGAAATTAGGTCATATAATAAATTTTACAATGATTAGCATATTTTGATATTTTTGGTAAAAATTTTTAGCTGTATAAGATTATAACAAAGCAATATAATTATCAAAAATTATATCACAAAAATTTACTATAAGGGGGCTTCCAGAAATCAGCTGAGTTTTTTTTACTATGAGCCCACCTTACTCCTACCCCACCCACCCCCAGCTGATACCCCAATCAGCCAATCAGATTTTATGATTATTAAAAAGTTAGATATAATATTTAATAGTAAATAACTTTTGATCTACTGGGCCAATTTCGATGATTTAACTACCAAAATGACCAGCTCAATGAGAGAATTCTAGCAAGACCAAAATCATTAAAATCTAATTATTGAATCCTAAGATCAAAATAGATTTGTGTTACTATAGAAGTTTTATAATTTATTAAAAAATTATAAACCATTTATAGGGGTCGTTTAAAGCGGGGTGCAGTTATATGATTTTGACTTTTTAATTAAAGTTAGGGTAAGTGTTAGCGGCGGTTAGGGTTAAGAATAGTATTATAGTAAAATTGCCTTTCCGACATTTTTTGTTAATGCCCCAAGGTAGGTTTTGACACTCGTTTCTTGTATTTTTGCGTTTTTCACTTTTTTTCTTCTTTGTTTCTTTGTCGGGCTGATCCGGGTTGATCAAAACAAACAAGTTGATTGGCGCCATATCACATGATTGCATCCTGCTTTAAACGACCTCCATTTATAGTAACACAAATTTATTTTGATTTCTGGATCCTGTGATTGGATTTTTATGATTTTGGGCTTGTTAAAATCCTCTCATTGAGTAATCATTTTGGTAGTTAAATCATCGAAATTGGCCCAGTAGATCAAAAGTTTTAACAATTAAAAATTAATATTCAATTGTTAATAACTTTTGATCTACTGGACCAATTTCGATAATTTAACTATCAAATGATCAGCTCAATGAGAGGATTCTAGCAAGCCCAAAATCATTAAAATCTAATTACTGGATCTTAAGATTGGAATAGATTTAAGTTACTATAAAAGTTTTATAATTTATTAAAAAATTATAAACCATTTATAGTAATACAAATTTATTCTGATCTCTGGATTCTGTGATTGGATTTTTAAGATTTTGAACTTGCTAGAATCCTCTCATTGAGCTGATCATTTGATAGTTAAATTATCGAAATTGGCCTAGTAGATCAAAAGTTATTAACAGTTAAAAATTAATTTTCAATTGCTAATAACTTTTGATCTACTGGACCAATTTCGATGATTCAACAACCAAAATGATCAGCTCAATGAGAGGATTCTAGCAAGCCCATAATCATTAAAACCTAATCACTGGATCCTAGGATCGAAATAAATTTGTGTTACTATAGAAGTATTAAAGAATTATAAACTATTTATAGTAATACAAATTTATTCCGATCTCTGGATTCTGTAATTAGATTTTTATAATTTTGGGCTTGCTAGAATCCTCTCATTGAGCTGATCATTTTGGTAGTTGAATCATCAAAATTGGCCCAGTAGATCTTAAGTTATTAATAATTAAAAATTAATTTTTAATTGTTAATAACTTTTGATCTACTGGGCCAATTTTGATGATTCAACTACCAAAATGATCAGCTCAATGAGAGGATTCAAGCAAGCCCAAAATTGTAAAAATCTAATCACTGGATCCTAAGATCAGAATAGATTTGTGTTACTATAGAAGTTTTATAATTTATTAAAAAATTATAAAACTTTTATAGGGGATGGCTAAAGCCAGGTGCGTTTATATGTTTTTGATTATTTAATTAAAATTAGAGCAAGAGTTAGTTAGGGGTTAGGGTTAGGGCTTAGCTTATAAGTAAAATCGTCTTCCCGACATTTTTTATTAATGCTCCTATACAGGTTTAGACACTCGTTTTCTGTATTTTCGGCATTTCACTTTTTTTCTTTGTTTTTGTCTCGTCGAGCTGATCTGTAAAGATCAAATTCTATGATTTGATTGGCTTTATATCACGTGAACACACTTGGCTTTAGATGACCCCTTTTATAGTAACATATATTTATTCTAATCTTAGGATCCAGTGATTAGATTTTAATGATTTTGACTTGCTAGAATCCTCTCATTGAGAGGATCATTTTGGTAGTTAAATCATTAAATTTGATTCAGTAAATTAAAATTATTAATTATTAAATATTGCTAATAAATCTATAATTTTGGTCAAAAATAATTTTGTAACTTTGGCCAGAATTATAAAATTTTGGCCAGAATTATACCTGATACTTCAGCTGACCCACCCACCCCCCTAAAATCAGCTGATTTCTGGAAGCCCCTCTAACTGACAATAATTATAATCCTGCAGATAGAGCTTGAGTTGTTAAATAGTAAAATTTGCTATAATTATTTATTAGAGTAAAATCTACTTTTACTATAATAAAACCATAATAAAATGCAAATTTTACTTTATTCTAACATGACCTACAAAGACAAAATTCACTATATATCATACTAATTTTCAAATTCAACCCCCAAATTTACTAATAATTAATATCAATTAATCAATCAATTATATGATTTAATTGATATCAATTATTAGCAAACTTTGAAATAGCTATTTTAAAAATCTTATAGTACAATTAAATTATATAAGTAATTAGATAGGTGTTTTTCTTAATCATTATTTGTATCTATCTATAGTAAATACTGATACTCTATTTGACATATAATATCTTATATAATATATTTAGTTAGTGCAATTCTGAAAGATAATAATCAAAAAAAATCATTTTTTATAGTAATCACATTTACTTTAATTGATGATCCGCCAGTCAACTGATGCATGATCATAGTGTAACATGATGCAAATTACTATGTAAATCACTTATAGACGAAATGCCACGATCACCCAAGGAAAAATTTTTTCTTACTAAGTTAATGAGTCATGCTGACATTGAAAGTTGTAGAGCTCGTCGAGGCGTATCTAATGGTGGTTAGATCATCAAAATCGGCCCAGTAGATGCGGAGATATCGCGAAAAACGATTGGGCGAATATATAAAATTCTATGTAAACA
Source organism: Gigaspora rosea (assembly GCA_003550325.1). Taxonomy (NCBI): domain Eukaryota; kingdom Fungi; phylum Glomeromycota; class Glomeromycetes; order Diversisporales; family Gigasporaceae; genus Gigaspora; species Gigaspora rosea. The sequence continues at coordinate 11,490 of QKWP01000242.1, forward strand.
AACGTCTGTTTTGCATAAAATTTTACATAGTCGCCCAATCGTTTTTTGAAGATAACTCAGCATCTACTGGGCCAATTTTGATGATCACACTACCTTTAGATTCGTCATAATGAGCTCTACAACTTTCAATTAATCGGCATGGTTCATTAACTTAGTAAAAAAATATTTTTCCTTGGGTGATCGTGGCATTTCTACCTATAATATAGATTATTATAGCAGAAATGCCACGATCACCCAAGGAAAAATATTTTTTTACTAAGTTAATGAATCATGCCGATTAATTGAAAGTTGTAGAGCTCATTATGACGAATCTAAAGGTAGTGAGATCATCAAAATTGGCCCAGTAGATGCTGAGTTATCTTCAAAAAACGATTGGGCGACTATGTAAAATTTTATGCAAACAAATGTTTGTTTACATAGAATTTTATTTAGTTGCCCAATCGTTTTTCGACGATATCTCCGCATCTACTGGGCTGATTTTGATGGTCTAACCACCGTTAGATGCGTCTCGACGAGCTCTACAATTTTCAATTAGTCGACATGACTCATTAACATAGTAAGAAAATATTTTTCCTTGGGTGATCTTATCATCAATTAATCAAGACAAAAACCTGTTAAAGTGATGTTTTGTTAAACAATTCTTATACAATAGATAAATATAGCATTATGTAATATATATTATAATGTTTAAGTGCATTTAGTTGATTTTTCAGATCAATATGGGTAAAATTGGTAAATTTTCACCAAAATGTAATTTTGTTTACCTTTATTTGAAAAATTAAGAAATTAGAAAAATGTATGCCAAAATATTATGTTTTTTAGTGCCAAACAAGTTTATTTAGAGCCTAAATTTATAATTAATTAGTAATATTTTTCATAATGCAGAATTTTCTATATTTTTATTAATAAAAATAAAAAATTTTGCATAATGCAAATATTGTTAATAAATTATAACTTTTAGCACTAAATAAATATGCTTAACACTTAACAATATATTATTTTAGTATTTACTTATATTTTAAATAAATTTATTTAAAGCTCAAAATTATAATCTATATTTTACTAATTAATTCTAACTTTATTTAATTAAGAAAATTGTTTAAATATAAAAATATATTTATTTCATTCAAACTCAAACTAGTTTGCAAACTTCAAATCAAACTCAAATCAACTTAGTATAATATTTGGGTTTGGTTTGAATTTGATTATTTTATTTGAATTTGGATTTGATTTCAAACTTCATGAAATTTATAGTTTGAGTTTGGTTTGATTTAAAGTTTGATCAAACTCAAATCAAACCTGAATCAAACTTCAGAATCCTAGTATCAAATACTTATAGTGGTACTATATATTACCTACAGATTTAAATTGGTTATTATCATAATTAGTAGGAATTGAAACTGTTCTTGTAGCTGTATATCCATATTATTGATGATAAAAAATGCCATCTTGATTTTTTTTTTCTTTATAAAAACATAGCTGCAATCTATATCTTTATGGTATTCAATATTACAATATTGCAAGTTATATATATCTTCACTACAATGTTCAAAGAGCAAAGATAACTAGAAAAAAACAGAACCCTAAAAAATCTATATGAGCTTATTTGAAAAATAGGTATTAAAGAAAAAGATTATATTTAAAAACAGCTAAATGCAAAAAAGGTATATTTAAAAGAATGCAAATAAGAGTAATTTTTATAAATCTTATATTTGAAATGTGCTAATGAAAAATTAGGCCATAATAAATACAAAAATTAAAAAATACAAAAATTAGAAAATTGCAAAAATTAGAAAATTGCAAAAATTGAATAAAAATTAATCAAAACAGCTGTTTTTTTTATTTTGTAATATATATTTTTAATGACACAATACAGATCAGATAAGTATAGGAAATTTTTTAAAATTTTTTTTTGATTTTTTTTTTTTAATTTATTTTTTGCTTTTTTTTTTTTTTTTTTTT
>QKWP01000242.1:14109-25572 GCA_003550325.1 Gigaspora rosea
AAAAAAAAAAAAAAAACAGAACGTACTCTAAAAAAAAAAACAGCCTGTTCTCTAAAAAAAAACAAAATGTTCTCTAAAAAAAAAACCAAAAAAAAAACAATCTATTCTCTAAAAAAAACAAACAAACCATCCTCTAAGGGAAGTGCAGAAAAACAGTAATTTTTTAGGGGGTGGGGGACTGGTAGGGGTCCCCAAATATCATGTCCTATACATATAACAGATTAAATTTATTCTTTAATAAAGAAGATAGAACATATAGCAGAAGGTGGTTTTGGTAAGATTTATAAAGCATATTGAGATGAAAAGAAGCTTGAAAATTGAGAAAAAGAAGAAGATAAAACAATAGTCCTTAAATCCTTAAATCAAAATATCATAGACTTTCTCCAAGAAGGGTTCAATTAGTTTGTAAATATTCTTCGGCTAATATATAGTATAAATGGCCAATCATATTGAAGAAAATCGATTTTTAGTTAATTGCAGATAGTTGCTACATAGTAAAGTCTAAATTTTACTAAGCATATAGAAATAAATTGATTAAGTAAACCTATTCAGCAGATCATAATACACTTACCACAAAATTTCCATAAGTATAGGAAAACATTTTATTATTTAACTTTTAACTTTTACGTTCGTTGAATATATTTTTTTAAAAAATTTTAATTTTTTCGTCAAATGTTAAAATCAAAAGTCAATTAATAAAAAATTCTTTCTTTAATACTTATAAAAATTTTGTGTTAAGTGTATTTTGATTTGCTGAATAAGTTTACTTAATCGATTTTTTTCGATTTGCTTAGTAAAATTTAGACTTTACTATGTAGCGACTTTTGTTGATTGTGTGGTAGCTTTTTTCAGGTCAAAGACATTTTGAGTTTTTTTAAATTTGATTGGTCAATAGTCCTATCACTAGGGAGGGTCAGGACCTATGTAAACCCTAATATGTGATTAACTGCACTTCCTAAAAAAAACAAAAAAAAAAGTTCAAAATCTCTTAAGCCCATTTCATTTACAAGCTGCCAAAATCATAAATATATAAACCATAAGTTGTGTGAAAAAACTCCCGTTTTTATTAATTTTTACTTAATTTTTGCATTTTTCTGATTTTTATATTTTCCAATTTTCATTAGCACATTTCAAATATAATATTTATAAAAGTTACCCTATTAGCATTCTTTCAAATATACCTATTTTGCCATTTAGCAGTTTTCAAATATAACCTTTTTCTCCAATACCTACTTTTCAAATATAACCTTTTTTAAAAAACAGGCCTCCATTAGCTATTTTTCAAATGTGACCTCACATAGATTATTTGGGGTCCTGACCTATCTATGTATATTTTGGGGTCCTGTTACGACCCCTGATTTATACTTTTCACAACAGTTTTGCAACAGACCCATTACATCTTGACATCTTTATTTGGTTTGTTAAATTTACTTCTTTTTTAATACTTTGGTAACTCAGACATAAATCTAAGACTAGCTTTAAAAATGAACATGAAAGTAAATAAACAAAATTTATTGCCTTGGACTTTTATATAGATCTCAGCCTCTTTGTAAACATAGTTTTACATTTTTTAAAATTTTTTTTGGGCTTGATTCGTTATCCCTTTCAATTTTTCATATATATTGTAATTTAGTACTTTTGTTTTTCTATAGTATACCTATTGCCTTCATTTCAATCTTCACACACCAAATTCTGTTTATTTGCAATATCGCAGAAAAGTCCTAATCATGCTTTATAACCGCATGGACATAACTTAAATTTAGAAGTAATTTATAATACAAATATCTTTATTAATAAGCACAAGTCATCAAATAATAAATTTTCACATTTTTAAGTTGAGGAATGATTGATATTAAAATTCAAACATTTACATTATTTCAGAGCCTCCGGTAGTACACATTTTTTTGCTATTGACGTTCTATAATTGCATACTAAGAACTATTCGTTTCTGTAACAATATTCACTCAAAAATCATCGGATTATCAACAATTTTAACTAATTAAATTATAAGCAGCAAAAATTATTTTAGCGTGCAGAATATATTTTAAGTTTTCTAAATATTTCGCCATTCCCAAAATTTTCGATTGACGCAAATTAAAAAATATAATCTAATATTTAAACTAATTTTTATATTAAACTAGGGTTGAGCCTTATCGTCCAATTTTATAATTAAACAGTTAAAAATGATGCAAATTATAAAAATGCCACAATATTTCTATTCTGTATTATTAAAATATACTGTATTTTATAAAATAATATTATATAATTAAATTTTATATCATTCATTACATAAATAACATTAGTTTTGTCAATTACATAGACTTTAAATCTTGTGACTCTGCGATCTTACATCTTTCTGCGGAAAAAGGGCTTCGCAAAGGTTGAAAATAAAGCCAAAGAAGACGTAAAGTTGCGACTTTGCAACAAGTAATTCTAATTAAAATGTGCATAATTTAAATTGAATAACTTTTGATAGCCTAATCGATTTTAGATGATTTTACCACCAAATTGATCACTTTGATGAGACGATTAAAAGTTTATTTTATTATATAAACCTTAAACGAACGTGCGATTTCGTGATCAAATTTTCGCGAATTTTGGACTCATATCATCTCGTCAAAAGATCACTTTGGTGGTAAAACCAACCCAGAACGGACCAATCTATGAAAAGTTATTCGATTTTAAATTATATAATATTTTAATGGTAATTTTAAAAAACTCTTATATGTGTTTAATAATTTTTTTTTAAAAAAAAAACAATTAAAACTATGTAATCTAAAAAAAATAATGAATCTTAATATATCGAAAGACGAATGTAATTTTAAATAAGATAATTTTATTTATACGTAATTTTTTATGTACTACATAAATACACAATCAAAATTAAAAATTCACGGCAAATAAACAGTTTAGGAGATATTTCTGAAATATACTGAAACATCCCAAAGGATGAAACAATAATAATTCCAAGAAATGAACATGCAAAAAATTTTATATATTAAATGGATTTGTTCAGATTTTCATTCAATTTTTGACCGATATCCGAATATTCTAAATAAATACTGGTTGATAATTTTTGCCATATAGACCTTTAGCCACAAATTAAAATGATACCAGGCTAAATGAAATTTAAGATCTTCATTATTAAAAATCATCCTGCAAACACGCACACAATGCAAAAATCCAAATAACTTTATTTAAAATTACGTATTCAAAATTTATCAAGATTCTTAATACAGTGTTTAATAATCTCATACAATATGTAAAAAATTGAAGTGAAATATCCAATCTTTAACAAACAGACAAAAAATCACAGTCAAACCTCAGTCCAAAGTTATATATTAACATAATTTATATACGCATTATTTAACAGAATAAAATATCTATTTGTTAAATTATAAGTTATATACTAAAACTCTTTAGACAAAAAAAGTGTTGTAACTGAGGTTTGACTATATTATATAAACAGCATGACAATTATCTGTAATACTCTAAGAAGCATATTTGGTTTTTCCACAATTAGAAGGTTTGCTCTATTCACCGATAGTATCTGGCATTTCTAATTCATAAATTTCACTGTCTATAAAAAGAATTATTAAATAATGTTATGAGATACAATAATAGAATTTTTTTTTTTTTTTTTTAAAAAAAAATATATATATATATATATATATAATTACCTTGACATTTGCTAAAAGAAATAAAACTGCTTTTATAATGAGAAGCAATATATTCATGTGTTTCATTATTTTTTACATTCAGTAATTTTTTATCAGAGTCAGATAATTCAGATAAAATAATATCATTATTCTGCCATTTTGCAAAAATATCACAAATTTCAGTTGCTGTTGGTCGCTCATTTGGTTCTATATTCCAACATTTCATCATTAAATCTGCATAGCATGTTGCTGTATTTTCATAAATATGTGGTCGTAAACCGTTACATACTTGTATTTGAAATTTTAATTCAGATTGTAATTTTGATTTTAGTTCAAAGGTACGGGTTTACCGTATAAAATTTCCCACATTATTATACCAAATGAATAAATATCAGATGCTTTAGTATATGGACGTTTATTCAAAACTTCATGTGCAATATAAGGTAAAATTCCGCAAATTTTATCAGATTTTGATCTTAATGCAATATTTGATGTTATCGAAAGGCCTAGATCTGCAATGTATTCGCTTTTAAAACTTTCAATTAGTATATTTCCGCTGTGTAAATCACGATGAATAAGATCATGAGAATGAATTATTTGAAGATCTGATGCAATACATTGTAGAAGGTTTAATTTGTCCTTCCAATCCATTTGTGCTATAGTAAGTAGATTATTGCGCAAACAACCTTCTGAAGCAAAATCCATGACAAGAATGTAATCTTTAGAAGCCATGTCTTCTGATATACCGAAACATTTTAAAAATGTTGGATCTTTAAGACCAATATCACAATATGCTTTTAACCTATTATTATTCAAATAAAATATAGTACGTTCAAATTATTAACATAAATGATAAACACGAATAACATGATTAATAAAATATTTAAAAAATTACCTCTCTTATAAATTCTTCATGATGATTATTTTGCATAAAATACAGTTGAAAATCCACCTCTACCTATTTCTACAATATCTTTAAATTCGTCATAAGAAATCCAAGACAGCTGATATTTATTTTCCGTTAATATTTTCTTCAAATCATCTTCAATTTCTGAATTATATATCCAATCATTTGTAGCTGTTAATTATTTATAAAATTTTGTCAATAAATAAGCAAATAACAATATATTTTATAAAAATAATAATTATAATATAATACCCAATGCTAAGTCCTTTTCTCTAATCGTGATTTAAATGTACAAAATGATTAAATAAGTAGATATTATATATAATGAATGATATTGTAATTTGTTGCTCTGCATACGTTCACTACCAAATGAAACATCATGATCAGGTGTAAAAGTTCTTTGTTCTTAAAAAATCGATTTAATCAAAATTATTCTTATGAACCCATTTTTTTATTACATCATTATATTTCTAACCTTAATTTAATCAATAGCACCTGATCTTATGGATGGATTGTGATACGTTACAATGCAGTAGTATAAATTTAACTCAAAATTTACCTTTGATACAAGTAGTTAGCTTTATCTAGATCTCTTCCTATTCCAATTCTATTTCGGTAACATTCGGCAACGGCTGACATCCCACTAGCGTAGCCCATCTCCACAGATTTTTGATAATAAATGAAAGCCTTATTTTCATCCTTTTCAACTCCAATTCCATTTCTATAACAAGATCCAACACTAAATATTCCTTTAACGTCACCCATTTCTGCAGATATTTGATAATAACCAAATGCCTTAACTTCATCCTTTTCAACTCCAATTCCATAAAGATAACAACTGCCAAGTTCAAATATCCCACCAGCGTGACCCATCTCTGCAGATTTTTGATAATAAATGAAAGACTTATTTATGTTCATCCTTAGAAACTCCAATTCCATTTTGGTAACAATTTCCAACATTAAATGTTCCAGTAGCGTGACCCATCTCTGCAGATTTTTGATAATAAATGAAAGCTTTATTTTCATCCTTTTCAACTCCAATTCCATTTTTATAACAATATCCAATTTCATTTGTTCCATCAGCGTTACCCAACTCTTCAGATTTTTGATAATAAATGAAAGCCTTATGTTCATCCTTTTCAACTCCAATACCACGACGATAACATTTTCCAACATTAAATGCTCCTTCAGCGTTACCCATCTCTGCAGATTTTTGATTATAAATGAAAGTCTTATGTTTATCCTCTTCAACCCATTTGCCGTAATAATAACAGCTTGCAATAATGATTTGAATTATAGGATTGACTTGATCATTTAAACAAAAGTTGATAACATCAACTGGATTTTATTTTTTGTTTACTAGAAATTGTTCTAACGTTTCAAGAATTGAATGTTCATCTTTGCCTTTCAAGCTTTCATTAATATACAAATTACACATTTCTTTAATGATTTCATTAACAAAATCATTCGACTTGTTATTTTCTAAATGCAATTGGGTAACATTGTTGGCTAGTTGAGTAATATCTGATAAACTGTCAATTTGTTCTGGCTGGTTTTCGAACATATTATTATAATTTGACATCTTGCCTTAAGAAAGATAAATGTGTTACATATGAAAATTTTAAATTTAATGAAAAGATACATATGTATTACGTTGCATATTTTTCATTGTAACATTCCCCCAACAATTGTACGTACGTACATACCGTATGTGCGTACATTGATCATAAATAATAGTATTCATTTTTATATTAATTATTTATGCTTTTCAAAATTTCATCTAGTTAATTAATATCGGAATATAAAAGGAAATAATTTTGTTGGAATAAATTTTGCAATTATAAGTTCAATGATCAAATCGTAAAAAGAATATTCATGAATCATATATATTATTTAATTCGATTGATTAATTGTATTTTTCGAATAGATATTATTATCTTTCAATTGCTTTTCCGCAGTTAAAAATTAAAGAAACCTAAAAATAATTCCTCTCGGTGCCTTTGATTTTAGATTTTCTGGCGTAATTGATTAGCAAAATAATTCATAATAAAGTTTTTCATAACAATAGCAAAAATCTTATTTAAATAACTGTGTAAAAGAAATTATATTTGACTCAAACCCGTCAAAAAGTGTCGGTGAATAAATTTTACTTAGCGGAAAATATTTTAAGCAGTTCAAATGTGTTTACATCGTAATGAATATTTAATGATAATCGTAATTTAATAAAGTTTATTACGTTAATTAATATATTTTATCAGTAAAAAATATTAAGTGTGTTTATCATTTCAATTTACAAACTTTTTGCCGCAGACCATCTTTTTTATCCCTGGTTTGACAAAATTTACAACATGCATTACATAAATAACATTAGTTTTGTCAATTACATAGACTTTCAATCTTGTGACTCTGCGATCTTACATATTTCTGCGGAAAAAGGGGCTTCGCAAAGGTTGAAAATAAAGTCTAAGAAGACGCAAAGTTGCGACTTTGCAGCAGGTAATTCTAATTAAAATGTGCATAATTTAAATTGAATAACTTTTGATAGCCTAAAAGTCGATTTTAGATGATTATATCACTAAAATAATCACTTTGATGAGACGATTCCAACGAATGAGGTCGTTAAAAGTTTATTTTATTATGTAAACGAACGTGCGATTTCGTGATCAAATTTTCGCGAATTTTGGACTCATTGAAATCATCTCGTCAAAAGACCATTTTGGTGGTAAAACCACCCAGAACGGGCCAATCAATGAAAAGTTATTCGATATAATATTTTAACGGTAATTTTAAAAAACTTTTAATAATTTTTTTTTTAAAAAAAAAACAATTAAAACTATGTAATCTAAAAAAAAATAATGAATTTTAATATACCGATAAACGACTGTAAAATTTTTAAATAAGATAATAAATAGTTATTGGATGTGTAGCATCCAATAACAGTTTTATTTGGCAGGAGAAATGAGAATACCGTGATCCGAAGGATCACGGGATGATCATTTTGGATGACAAATAAAAGAAGTATCTGGCTTTGAATTTAATGTGCTAACCTGGACCCCGAAGGGGCTCAGGTTGTCAAGCACATTAAATTCAAAGCCAGATACGCTGTTATTGGATGCGGAACATTCAATAACGGATTTATTTTTCTTTTTCTGTTATACCGTGAGTTTGTGTGAGTCTATTTGGCGTATAACAACTGTTATACGACCCACATTCACTATGAAAAAGAAAAATAATTATATTTATACGTAATTTTTGATGTACTACATAAAGATCCAATCAAAATTAAAAATACACGGCAAATAAACAGTTTTGGAGATAATTCTGAAATATACTGAAACATTCCAAAGGATGAAATAATAACAATTCCAAGAAATGAACATGCTAAAAATTTTATATATTAAATGGATTTGTTCAGATTTTCATTCAATTTTGACCGATATCCGAATATTTAAAAACCTAAATAAATACTGGTTGATAATTTTACCTTTAGTCACAATTAAAATGATACCAGGTTAAATGAAATTCATCCTGCAAACACGCACACAATGCAAAAAAACCAAATAATTTTTATTTAAAATTACGTATTCAAAATTTATCAAGATTCTTAATACAGTAGTTTAATAACCTAATACAATATGTAAAAAAATTGAAGTGAAATATCCAATCTTTAACCAACAGACAAAAAATCACGGTCAAACCTCAGTCCAAAGTTATATATTAACCTAATTTTTATACGCATTATTTAACAGAATAAAATATTAATTTGTTAAATTTTAGCTTAGTTATAAGTTATATACTAAAACTCTTTAGACAAAAAAAGTGATGTAACTGAGGTTTGACTATATTATATAAACAGCATATACAATTATCTGTAATACTCTATGAAGCATATTTGGGGTTTCCAAAATTGGGAGGTTGCTCTATTCATCGATAGTGTCTGGCATTTCTAATTCATAAATTTCACTGTCTATAAAAAGAATTATTAAATAATGTTACGAGATAGAATAATAGAATTTTTTTTTTTTAAAAAAAAAAAAAATATATATATATATATAATTACCTTGACATTTGCTAGACGAAATAAAACAACTTTTATAATTAGAATCAATAAATTCATGTATATTATCATTTTTTACATTCATTAATTTTTTATCAGATTCAGATAATTCAGATAAAATAATTTCATTATTCTGCCATTTTGCAAAAATATCAAAATTTCAGTTGCTGTTGGTCGTACATTTGGTTCTATATTCCAACATTTCTTCATTAAATCTGCATAGCATTTTGCTGTATCGTCATAAATATGTGGTCGTAAATTTTCGTTACATACTTGTATTTGAAATTGTAACTCAGATTGTAATTTTGATTTTAGCTCAAAAGGTACAGGTATACCGTATAAAATTTCCCACATTATTATACCAAATGAATAAATATCAGATGCTTTAGTATATGGACCTTTATTCAAAACTTCAGGGGCAATATAAGGTAAAATTCCACAAATTTTATCAGATTTTGATTTTAATGCAATTTTAGCTGTTATAGAAAGGCCTAAGTCTGTAATGTATGCGCTTTTAAAATCTTCAAGTAGTATATTTCCGCTATGTAAATCACGATGAATAAGATCATTAGAATGAATTATATGAAGATCTGATGCAATACATTGTAGAAGGTTTAATTTGTCCTTCCAATCCATTTGTGCTATGATAAGTAGATTATCGCGTAAAAAACCTTTTGGAGCATATTTCATAATTAGAATGTAATCTTTAGAAGCTATGTCTTTTGATATACCGAAACATTTTAAAAATGTTGGATCTTTAAGACTAATATCGCAATATGCTTTTAACTTAATATTAATAAAATAAAATATAATACGTTCAATTATTAACATAAATGATAAAACATGAATAACATAATAAAAATATTTAAAAAATTACCTCTTTTATAAATTCTTCATGATGACTATTTGAGTTATGAAGTAGTTTAAGCGCAACAGCTCCGGTCACGCGTCGACTTTTATCAACCCAATTAGCATAAAATACAGTAGCAAATCCACCTCTATCTATTTCCTGAATATTTTCAAACTCGTCATAAGAAATCCAAGACAACTGATATTTATTTTCCGTTAATATTTTTTTCAAATCATCTTCAATTTCCGAATTATTTATCCACCCATTTGTAGCTATTAATTATTTGTAAAACTTTGTCAATAAATAAACTAATAAAATATTTTATAAAAATAATAATTATGAATATAATACCCAATGTTAAATCTTTTTCCCTAATTGCGATTTAAATGTAAAAATTATTAAATGAGTATATAATATATTTACTGATATTGTAAATAATGAATAAGTTTTGTAATTTACTGCTTTGAATACGTTCCCTACCAATCAAAACATCTCTATCAGGTGTAAAATTCTTTTGCTTAAAAATTGATTAAATCCGAAATTTGTCATATGAAATCACTTTCTTTTTATTACGTCATTATAACCTTACTTTAATTCTAGGTACGTTACAAAGCAGTAGCACAAATTTAAACTCAAAATTTACCTTTGATACCAGTATTTAGCTTTATTTAGATCTCTTCCTATTCCAATTCCTTCGGTAACATTCGGCAACTTTTGACATTCCAACAGCTAAACCCATCTCTGCAGATTTTTGATAATAAATGAAAGCCTTATGTTCATCCTTTTCAATTCCAATTCCAATTTGATAATAGTTTCCAACATTAAATGCTCCTTCAGCCTTTCCCATCTCTGCAGATTTTTGATAATAAATGAAAGCCTTATGTTCATCCTTTTCAACTCCAATTCCATACTGATAACAATGTCCAACATTATATATTCCGTGAATATTCCCCATATCTGCAGATTTTTGATAATAAATGAAAGCCATAAGTTCATCCTTAGAAACTCCAATTCCATTTTGATAACAAACTCCAACACTAAATGTTTCATCAGCGTAACCCAACTCTGCAGTTTTTTGATAATAAATGAAAGCCTTATGTTCATCCTTTTCAACACCAATTCCTTTTTCATAACAATTTCCAACATTAAATGTTCCATCAACGTCACCCATCTCTGCAGATTTTTGATAATAAATGAAAGCCTTATTTTCATCCTTTTCAACTCCCATTCCATGACAATAACATTGTCCAACATTAAATGCCCCAACATCGTCACCCATCTCTGCCGATTTTTGATAATAAATGAATGCCTTATGTTCATCTTTTTCAACTCCAATTCCTTGACGATAACAAGATCCAACATTAAATGTCCCAACATCGTCACCCATCTCTGCCGATTTTTCATAATAAATGAATGCCTTATGTTCATCTTTTTCAGCTCCAATTCCTTCATGATAACAATATACAACTTTAAATGTTCCATCAACGTTCCCCATCTCTGCAGAATTTTGATAGCCTTATTTTCATCCTTTTCAACTCCAATTCCTTCATAGTAACAATTTCCAACTTTAAATATTCCGTCAACGCAACCCATCTCTGCAGATTTTTGATAATAAATGAAAGCCTTATTTTCATCCTTTTCTACTCCAATTCCTTCATCATAACAAGATCCAACATAAAATGTTCCTCAAGCATTTCCCATCTCTGCAGATTTTTGATAATAAATGAAAGCCTTATGTTCATCCTTTTCAACTCCAATTCCATTTTCATAACAATATCCAACACTAAATGTTCCATGTTTTTTGATAATAAATAAAAGCCTTATGTTCATCCTTTTCAACTCCAATTCCATTTTCATAACAATATCCGACATTAAATATTCCTTCAGCATTTCCCATCTCTGCAGATTTTTGAAAATAAATGAAACCCTTATGTTCATCCTTTTCAACACCAATTCCAAGACTATAACAACGTCCAACTTTAAATGTTCC
>QKWP01000242.1:26273-37323 GCA_003550325.1 Gigaspora rosea
ACCCATCTCTGCAGATTTTTGATAATAAATGAAAGCCTTATGATCATCCTTTTCAACTCCATCTCCATGAAGATAACATTCTCCAACCATATATATTCCACTATCTAAACCCATCTCTGCAGATTTTTGATAATAAATGAAGGCCTTATGTTCATCCTTAGGAACTCCAATTCCTTCATAATAACAAGTTCCAACATTAAGCGTTCCCTCAGCGTCTCCCATCTCTGCAGATTTTTGATAATAAATGAATGCCTTATGTTCATCCTTTTCAACTCCAATTCCAATTCGATAACAATTTCCAACAGTACATGTTCCATCAGCGCTACCCATCTCTGCAGATTTTTGATAATAAATGAAAGCCTTATGTTCATCTTTTTCAACTCCAATTCCGTAATAATAACATTCTCCAACCATATATATTCCACTATCTAAACCCATCTCTGCAGATTTTTGATAATAAATGAAAGCCTTATGTTCATCCTTTTCAACTCCAATTCCTTCATCATAACAATGTCCAACATCAAATATTCCATTAGCGTCACCCATCTCTGCAGATTTTTGTTTATAAATGAAAGTCTTATGTTTATCCTCTTCAACCCATTTGCCGTAATAATAACAGCTTGCAATACTGAGTTGAATTATAGGATTGACTTGGTCATTTAAACAAAAGTTGATAACATCAACTGGATTTAGTTTTTTGTTTACTAGAAATTGTTCTAACGTTTCAAGAATTGAACGTCCCTTTTTGCCTTTCAATCTTTCATTATTATACAAATTACACATTTCTTCAATGATTTCATTAACAAAATCATGCGACTTGTTATTTTCTAAATGCAATTCTGTAACATTGTTGGCTAGTTGAGTAATACCTGATAAATTGTCAATTTGTTCTGGCTGGTTTTCGAACATATTATTATAATTTGACATCTTGTCTCAAGAAAGATAAATGTGTTACATATGAAAACTTTAAATTTATTGAAAAGATACATATGTATTACGTTACATATTTTTCATTTATGTCTTTAGCTGCAAATAATACATACATATTGTAACATTCCCCCAACAATTGTACGTATGTACATAAATATGTGCGTACATTGATCATAAAAATAATAGTATTTCATTTTTATATTAATAATTATTTATGCTTTTCAAAATTTCACCTACCTGCATAAGGTACCCCCTGATTTGTACCCCCCTGATTTGTATCAGGTACGTTTTAAGGTTATCGGATGCGATATTTTGTAATTATTATTGCTCGTCATGGGAGCTGTTCCTTTCACTGAAACGACCAACTCCCGTGGCCAACAATACATCTGTGCCTAAAAACTCGTAGTACAGTATGGGATAGGATCGCCGAGCAAGCCGCTGTGGGTCACGTGAGCAGACTTTTCCGAGTATTTCTTTTCTTTTTCTCTTTCCTTTTTCGATAGATGTCACGTGAGACAACGTGACGCACCACGATTTCTGACTTTCTCTGTGTTCCCAGCACTCACCCTTTTCTTTTCTCTTTTCTTTTGGGCGAGGTGGGATGGGATCTCTAGACACAAAGTCGAGCAGAAAAATTCAAGAACAAAGATCATCATAGATCATCATGTTACTCAAATACCAACTTCGTCATGGACCTGTCCAGTGATCATCTGTCATGTGGAAGGTCCAGTGACTCGCAATAATGTACCGCCTTGTGACTTCATTCACAAGCGGGTCATTATTATTGCTTGTCAAGGGAGCGTTCCTTTCACTGAAACGACCAACTCCCATGGCCAACAATACATTTGTGCCTAAAAACTCATAGTACAGTATGGGATTGTTGGCGAGGATCGTATAAACTAAACGAAAAACAAAACCAACAAAAAACACACACAAATTTAAATACATATATGCAATAGGAACGGGCAAAACCTGTTAAGTCTTTATTTCACTCATTTTTATTTATCATTTTCTTACATTTCCTTAAAAAACAAAAAAACAACAAAGAAAAACACTACTTTCCCTTTTCTCTTATATATATATATATATATTTTTCTTGGTTCACTGAACCGTATAAGCACTAATTTGTTAAAAGAGGAACCTTTTGGGAAACACCAGCCCTTCACGGTGATGCTGCCCTTTCCCTTCTTCTTTTCTTTTTTTTTTCAGAAGCCTATTCGGCTCGAAGTCCCAGCCTTTGCTGTGGATACCGTCCTCAAATACAACATAACAGCCTTCGAGTCCCAACCGCCAATTGCACGGATTTGAGTAAGGCTTATTCCCGCAGTCATTGCTGCTGTTGCTTCCCCGATCCTCAGTGAGTGGGCTGTAAATCTCCCCTCTAGGCCTGCGTACTCCACAAAGCGCTTCACTATTGAACCTATTGCTGAAACTGAAACTTTCCTTCCTTGTTTCGACAGAAATACAGGGGCATCCTTGCTTGTTTTTGGGCATACCTCCAGGTACTGTCTCAACAGCTTAACCAGTCAATACTTTGAACCTGTACTTTCTACCGGGATAAATCTCCTATTTCTAAATTGATCCATTTTTAACTTACAAATCCTGATCCACAAAGTTCCCTCATTGTCCCATTTTATATCCTTCATAGCCAAATCACCTAACTCGCCTGGTCTTTGCATAGTCCTTAATCTGAGAGCTACCAAAGCTATGTCACGACTGTGCATGGTGCTATCTGCCCATGCCGGGGCACATCCACATAGTGTCTTAAAGCTCCGACCGGTAGAGGGTCACGTGGCCAGTCCAGTGTCTTATCCTTTGTTGCTTCCTTTTTTATTGCCCTCAGGACCTGCGTGACCGCTAGTGATTTTCTAAAGTCCTCTTTTCCTTCGAACCACAAGTTATTTACCACAACCTGTATGATTTGGGAAGTCTGGGATGCCATCCCTGATATGTCCAGCCACACTATGAATGCCAATAAACCATCCTCTGATGGCTCCTCTTCATTTATCTCGAACCTTTTACAAAACTCTTTGTACAAACTCCAATACTTTTCCGATTTTGCCTTGTAGAAGGGTGAGACAGCATTTTTTGCCATTGCTCTTGCCTTCCTTGATAGTTCTTCTATGGGCGAATATGCACTGCCACAAACTTCCATTTCTGGTTTCTCCAAAGTTCTACGAACCCCGACGGGCCTGGAGCAAACGTGACCTTTGGTTCCAGAAGTTCCATTGCTTCCCACCTTAAATCCAGGAGCAGGGGCCACCATTTGGCCAAGGTCCACCACGGAATCACCACCGTCATTCTTGCGCCGCAGCTTTTCACGTAATAGAGTACTTTTTGTACTAGATAAAGTGGCGGACATACATAATTTACCTCTTTTTCCCACTTTTGGGTGAAGCAGTTAACCGCCTCCGAGCCCAGGCAAAAATGGTAACTGTTGAACCTCTGTAACTTCGAATTCATGTAGGAGGCCATTTGGTTTATTGAGTGTGATCCAAAGGTCGTTTCTATTTGCCGGAACACCTCCTCTCTGACGTACCAATCTGAGGAGTTGAATACACTGGTCCAAAAATCTGCTGGGTTTTCTAACGACAGTACCCACTTCATCTCGTAAACCCAAATGTCCTTTTCCAGACAAACCTGCCACAAATTTCTGTATGCCTCTTTCTGCTACCAACGTTTTCCACCCCATTTCATTGTTGCCAAGGCTGTACGGCTGTCTATAAATATCTGAACCCAGGAGCCGTTTAATAAATTTGCAAAGCTCTGGTGTCCCAGTAGGACTGCCTCTGCTTCTAGCCTTGCTATTTCTCGACAGTTCAAGCTTTCTGTCCAATTTCCGAATGCTGTTAGATCATCCAACTTTGCGCACCAACCTGTGGTTAAGGCATCCACGAATATGCTCTTTATAAATGACAGTCTCCAAGTTGGGCGGTCATTGTATCTTTCCAGATTTTCCAATAACCACTGCAAGTCCGTTTTTGCCTGGTTCGATAACCAAATCATTTCGTCCTACCTCCAACTCGGTCGGTTTGCTGTGTCTATAAGGGAGTAGAATTCTAGACACTTTACCTGTGCCGGGGCAAAGGCTCTCACCAAACTTTGCACTTTGCCAGTCACACTCGCCAATTTCCTGGCTGTTGTCCAATTTACTTTCTCCAGGGCCCTCAAACTGGCTTTCGTCTCTTCCAACTTCTGCTTTGGCACAACCACCTGTTCTCTTTCCATATCCACTATCAACCCATAGAACTTTATTTGCTTCAATGGTATCGGACTGCTCTTGTCCCAGGCCAGAACGAAGCCGCAATTTTTCAGGTCTGGTAGTATCACTTCATCCCGAATTTTCCCAGTATCATTTCTGAGGGTGCGCAATCCATATATCGTCTATATGCGAGCCCGAGGCTATACCCATTGTTCTCCAATGAGCCACTAACACCCGCATTATTTTTGAAAACACCCAGACTGCTTGGGAGAAACCAAACGGCAATACTCGGTACTGCTACCAATTGTTTCCTACCCAAGCCCCAAGAAGCACCGAGCCTCTTCGTCCATTAACACGTAATGATAACCATCTCTCAAATCCAGAGTTATCATTGACCAGCCTTTTCCCACGGACCTCAATAAACCTCCTAGACCTTCGAAGCGGAATGATTTCTCTAGCAACCGTTTGTTCAGTCTTCTCAAGTCTATTACCAATCGGAAACACTTTGGGCCCAGTTTCGAAACTAGAAAGACTAGTGATACCTCCAACAGCAAGGACGGGCGAGACCTTGCCATACCTACTTTTATTATTGCACCCAGCTCCTCCAAACGAATAATCTCCTTCTCCAACTATGCTTTCTGATCCCACATCAAATTGTAAGGCCTTTGAATTTCATTCTGGGCTAAGCTCCACACGGCTCTTGGGATCAAAGGTGTGTAATTTTTTAACCAACAAACTACCACTAGCTGTGGCTTTATTTTTTCTATTCAGTATCTCACCGGCTGTGGTTCGTGAATCTTCACCACTACTTTTCTGTCTTGGTCCGAATCATTCATTAATTTCGTTGTGCTTGTTTTTCGTTTCTCCTGAGTGTAGTCACCCTCGTGCGTTGCTGCCTTTGTTTCGAAAAAATTTATTACTTGACGTGCTTCCTTCTCCAGATTTTGATGCGCATACTGCTGCTGTATGACTGTTCCCCCACAATAGTAGCAGGTAACCTGCTTAAACGGTTTACTAAACGGTATACCAAACGAGCTACTAACCGAGTTTTGGTAAGTTGGGCCCGGGTTTTGGAAAATCGCTTGGCTTTGCCCTTGATATGGGGGTGTGTACTGGATATATGGTTGAGGTGGTGGGTAGGGCACAAAATAAAAGTTTTTTGACCAAACTCCCAAAATTCACTCCTTTTGTTTTGTCCAGTCCTACAAAAATAAGGTGCCGGTTGGTCTTCGTGTGGTTTTGCTTGCTTTCATGCTTCTATTAACAAAGTTCTAAATTCATCACTTTCACCAGAGGTTGGTCTTGGGATTTTTGCCGCAACATTCCAACCTTCTTCTTCCTCTACTCTCAAAACGAAGGCTCTTAGTCTTAATGCCTCTTGCGCTTCCACAACCTTTTCTTTGAGTTTTCCTGAATTTCTTTTTGAAGCAATAAACCCGCATCACAAATTGCATCATACTCATGCTGATCCCGGGATTTCTTAAATTTTTACTAGGGAAGTGTGCTTCTACTAGGCTAGACTTGTTTAACTGCGCTGACCATTGTTGCAAGCTTTTGTCCAAAACTCGCGACAGAGACTTACCCAACTTTTCATCGATTTTTTCTTCCAATCTATCTTCCATATATGACAGAAAGGCATAATTTTGCTCATCAATACCAATACCCTCTTGTGTGGGATGTCCATCCCTCTTTTCATGACTTCCAGTTCGAGTTTGTTCAACCGACTTTCCTTTTGATGGCCTTGCGGCTCATACTCATTTTTCGGTTCCTTCCAATAAATTTCCAAGCGGTTTATCAGTTCTGTCTTTGTACCTTCCGCTGGAATATTGCATCTCAAACACATTGTTCTTAAATCGATTAACCGTAAGTGATTCCAATCGACTGCTGAAGTTGCTTCCACTTGAGAAGTGGTTGTTTCACCCTCAAGGTCTGTGTTTGTTTGTTGAGTTTCTTCTGTCATAGTTTACGTTAATCTACCTTTCTTAGGAAATATCAACTCTAAAAAAAAACTGGCTTGCTCTTGGATGGGTGCTAGATACAAAGTCGAGCAGAAAAATTCAAGAACAAAGATCATTGTAGATCATTATATTACTCAAATACCAACTTCGTCATGGACCTGTCCAGTGATCATCTGTCACATGGAAGGTCCAGTGACTCGCAATAATGTACCGCCTTGTGACTTAGTTTACAAGCGGGTCAGATACCCGGGTTCAATAATTAATTTTGCAGTTCTTACCAATGAAATACGGAAATATAGTATCACTATATACTTAATAATATACCCCCTTACAAGGGGCCCCCATATAATATATCCTCTCCTCAGTACAAGGTACCCGTGTACCTTATACGGCATTTTGCGGTAGTTAATTAATATCAGAATATAAAAGGAAATAATTTGGTTGGAATAAATTTTGCAATTATAAGTTCAATGATCAAATCGTAAAAAGAATATTCATGAATCATGTATATTATTTAATTCGATTGATTAATTGTATTTTTCGAATAAATATTATATCTTTCAATTGCTTTTCCGCAGTTAAAAATTAAAAAAACATAAAAATAATTCCTCTCATTGCCTTTGATTTTAGATTTCCTGGCGTAATTGTTAGCAAAATAATTCATAACAAAGATTTTTATAATAATAGATAAAAACTTCTTATTTAAATAACTGTGTAAAAGAAATTACATTTGAATAATTATCGTCGGTTTTGTAATAATCAAAAGCTGTCACAAATCCCCATGAGGGAGAAATATGAATGGTAAAGTTTGGAAAATTAAAAGAATTTTTTATCTTCACAAAATTATTCAGGAAATTTTTTTTTTTAATATAGCACAGAGAACTAGGATGTAGTGATTAAATCTTATTTTTTTTATTATCTAATTCTAAAATGACTATCAAGTTTTTGAAAAACTTTCAAATCATTTAACTTTCTTACAAATGGTGATGAATATGAAGTATCCTAAAATTTCGATGCTTATTATCGGTTACGAAAAGAATTTGAAAATAATTAAAAATTCGATTTCATAGTTTTGATATTATTGAAATTAATAAAAAAAAATTTAAATAATTGACCGTTACAGTTCATAATGGTAATATTACTTCTCCTTTATTAATGTCGCTTATTCACAAGCACCTACAGATTTAAATAGAGCATTAGAAATTTGATGTTACTACTGTATGGTTACGTTAACGGTAAGTGATTTATCAATTGATTGCTAAAACAAATTGCAAGAATAGATGGGCGCATAGCACTAATGCTGTTAGCTTATATTTAATATTTAAACGTGCGGGAATTCTAAAATAATGCCGAAATTCTAAATAATGTCGAAATGCCTAATAAATGAGATAAACATATGTAATAGATATTACACGGGCTGTTGTGAATATCATGAGTTAGCACGGCGAAGCCGTGGTAACACATGATGTTCACGACGCACGTGTAATATCTGATATATTTCACGGTTTCTATGCCCGTAACGTTTCTGATTAAAATTTTTAATGATGATGTCATACCGTGTAAAAATTTTTGATATCTTCACGGTATTACATCATCATAAAAATATCATCAGAAATGTTCACGGGAGAACATTAGGGACCGTGAAATATATATAGATATTTAACAAGTATCTAAACCTGTTTAATCATTTTTATGTATAAGCCTTCTATTAAGTTACGTAATTATTAACAAATATTATAAATATTTTTCGGTATGTAACGTACGTACGTAGATATTTTTTCCTCAATTTGATTTTTACTATATTCTAAAAATGGACTGGCACACGGTAATTTAAATTAATTTTAAATATGCGTACTTTTATTTCACACAGTATATACTGCAGATAACTAATATATATTGTGTAATTCTTTTATAAACAAAAATAGAGGATTAAACCTTAATATATATAAGTTATTAATCAAGTCTTATTATTAAATAAATTAAATAAGTTATTAAAATACTATTTACTGTATATGTTTATGTGATGTAACTCACTTGTAAAAAATTGCATATCACCGGGTATTCACGTCCAAATTTTACGGTACATTGCCAATTTAGACTTTAAACATAGTCATTAATTTAAATAGGTTAGTCATGGCAAAAAAAATTTCCAGATTACGCAATCAACGATCATTTCCGGCCTTTTTGACGTAGCCCGGTAACTTATATGTTACATGATAGAAATTAAGTCAATATTAATATATTAGTATATTACTCTATTTTACATTTAAGCTGTTTCAAAGGTTAACGTCATATTTTGGGCTCAGTGGGTTTAAATTAAATCTTATTGATTAATGTTAATCACATGATTATTGCCAATTTTCTTACATTGTGATTGGCTTGTTTAATTTCGGGGGACAACTAGGGGATGACGTTACCAACTATTAACCTTTGAACGGCCTTATTATGAGTTAATAATATCAATATTGATTTAATTTTATGTAACATGTAATTTTATCGGGCCACCTCAAAGAGGCCGAAAGCGATAGTTGATCGCTATGATCTGAAAAATTTTTTTTTGCCATGACTAACCTATTTCATTTATTTAGACTTTATCAAATTTAGATTTTTCACATTTCCTACAAAAATAATATGTCGAAATATATTTAGACACTTAATTGCCTAAATATCTGTCTTAATATAATATTTCGACTAGCAACACTACTTTGATAATCTTAATAGAGATCACAGCTATATACTGAGATTCACATATCTCTATTGAATTTTCCAGGCCTCTGGATTTATTTATCTATTTTAAATTATCTAGTTAATGCTAAAATCTGCTTCTAATTATTTTAATAAGAGCAGTAATATTAATTATAATTATTTACAATGTTTGAAAGGAAAAGTTTACATTCAACATTTATAGAAAAGAAAATTGAGAAAATATAGATTTTCACTTTTATTCATCAGAATATTGAAAAAAACAATCACTATTACTAAATGAAGGATTTCACAATTATATTACGACAAAGATTACGAAGTAAAATTGGCTTTTTGTTCTCCTTTATGTCATGTGACTTATCGAGAAATGAAGTGAGAAGAAGCCCAAAGATTAACACCTTTATGTTAAGTTATTCTAATAATTTTAAAATAATTTTGCGAAAAATTTTGATTTATAAAGAAATTTAAGTGTTACATTTATACAATTATACTGTAATTTCAATCAGTTTAATATACTGTCGAAAATCCTCATAGCAATGGGTTGGTCACGGTTACAGTCTTTTATTATTATGATCAGTCTTTTTAGCCATAACCGATACTAATCAGACGGAAGGGCTTAACCGACTGGTTAAATTATAGCCCAATGTCAGATTTAAAAACATATCGTATAGGCTCAGATTTTGACCTCAATTTAGCTTAATTCTGGCCAAACCTCAAAATAACACCCCTGGGCGTAATTTCAAGCCTATATTGATAATGCCTGACGAAACACGTGACCTAACGAAACATAATAGTTTCGTCATTTCGTCAGTAACGAAACTATGACGAAACTTATGGTTTCATCAGGCGAAATAGTTTCATCAAGCATCTATAGTCTATATAGTACAAGAATTTTTTTCTTTTGAATTTTTTTGAAGACATCTTACACCACAAATCAGTGTAGGACAATGACATCATATGACTTATATGACATATATAATTAATCATGTGATTTGTCATATTATGTCATAAATATGACTAAATAAGATTATAACTAATTTTCACCCTAGGTGATATCACCTATGTTGGGTGATTGTCATTGTTTACATCATTACACTGGTTATACAACATCAGATCTATAAGTATTTTTTTTTTTTTTACCGTAGTTGCTTTTAGTTTATTGTCATTATTAACTTTCGCTTTCTTGGCTTTTAGATAACGGTTTTGTCGTTGCTGGTGTCATTAGTTGGTTTCGTTGCTTTGGTGTTGTCGTTGCTTTGGTGTCATCGTCGCTTGGTGTCATTGCTTCGGTATCATATAGTTAGAATGCATTTAATTTTGAACGGTTTGTTTTTTAGTATCGTGTCTTTCTTGGTCATCGTTTGTTGGTGGCACTTGTTGCTTCGTTTACGCAATTGCATTGCTTGCTGTGCCGTTAGTTAGTAGTTAGATCGTTAGAGTATAGTTACAATGCTTTTACCTTTGAGCTTTTTTTTTTAGTTTGTGGCATTTCACTTTTGGTATGTTTTCTTTTTTAGTGCCGCGTCATTGTTTTTTGGTGCCTTAAATTTTCTTGGCCATCGTTTGTTGGTGTGGCACTTAGTAGTGCTTCGTTTTCTTGGCTTTTAGATAATAGTTTTGATGTTTTTCATTGTTGGTGTACGTCGCTAGTGTCATTAGTTGGTATCGTCGCTTTGGCGTCATCACTACGGTACTGATTCTTACATAACTTCGGTACAAGGTTTTTTTAATATTGGCTGATGATGAAATTTTGGTTTATTTTGATATATTTGTCCTATCCCTTAAACCGTATTCCAGGCAAATTTGCTTGGAATTTTTAGAAATATTTACAATTTTTTAAATAAAATAAAATTTTATTAAGAATATAGGGTATACTTTATTTATAGAATATTTTCTTTAAAATATATTTTATAAATTTTATTATGAAAAATTTTTAAGTTATTAATAACCTTTAAAGTAATAAAAGTTTAAAGTTTTTATTTTAAAATTTTTACTATAAAATTTTTCTTTAGATTTTCTTAAATTTTATATGTTCCCGTCTAGAAAAAAAATTTTTACTTCTAATACAAGTCTTAATTTTTACAAGTCACAAATGTTGCAATAATAAAAGTTGTAATCCTTTTTATAAACTACATAAAAACAAGAGGCTAGAGATAATATTTATAGAGTTCGCCAAGAATTAGTAAATAATTTTTTTGGCTAAAATTTTTTTCAAAATTTGTCTATTTTTAGCTTATAAACAACTTAAACTTTTTTT